>VMDO01035410.1:0-15000 GCA_007922755.1 Pedetes capensis | reverse complement strand
TTGCATAGGGATAGTTGAGAATCCTCATAATTATAAATAATTCTAAATAATAATAAAAAGGAAACACAGTGTATGAACAATTTTTTGACCTGCTCTCAGCCATTTTAGGAATGACATGAAACTTAATCAGTTGCTGACATGGCAGAAGACTCAGAATGTAATTTAAAGGAGAAGGAGTGAGAAGGAATTTGTTTTCTGAGAGTGAAAGAGTCAGTTCTGAAGGAGAAACAAAATAAAAACAAATTTCTAGGAAACTCCAAAAATCCAATTACTTATCTTTCTCACACATTGTGTCTGCATTTTTATTTCTATGAAATGACTTCTTGATTGTCCTTTCTTCCTATTTCTGACACAGTGAAATGAAAGATGTTTTCCAAAGTGGGCATATTATCAGTAAGGCTCAACTAATGGAAATCAAATGGACAGTTCACGTGTTTCAGTTATAACCTATTTAGGTATAATTACAATTCTAGATGAGAAAGCCCAAGGAAATATAGAGTTTAACTCAGATTTATTAGGGAAAATTAAAGTATACAATGAACAAGACTATTTTCTTGCCTTATATATTTAATTTCAAATGCATTGAAATATTATAAAATTGGCAAATGACATTGGCAAAGTCTATCTTCCTGTCTTCCAGGATTTCAGACTAAAGAGAATCTAGTGTTTCCAGTATCCAAGTTTATCATGGCTGTGAGAATTATTGAGCATATATACTGAAAAATATAATTATGTGTTTCCTTATTACAGCTGATCAGTATAATAAAATGCATCACAGTTATGCTATAGATATTGGCTTCTGATTATTTTCCCTCAGAATTTTCTACACTGTTCAGAATAGAAAATACACAGTGCAAAGGGGCATAATTGTAATTACTGATTTGTTGATTATAGAAAATGAAATTGCATTTTCACACTTTTTCAAACTAGAAAAGCTCATTGAGAATCATTTTTTTGGCAACTTTTTCTTGTTTTACCATTTGTCTTCATGTGTGCAAGGTTATGAAGGACCTACTGTATCAGACTCCAAAATTTTGAATAGCCTTATTATTTCTGAATCTTTCTATTATTTCCTTAAAACCAGTATCTCTAATCAGGTACAGTGACACACACCTGTAATCCCACCTACTTGGGAGACTGAGACAGGATCATCACAATTTCAAGGACAGAGTCAGCCAGCACAATTTATCACGACCCTGTTTCAAAATCAAATGTAAAAAAAAAAAAAAAAAGACTGGATGTGCATCTCAGTGGTAAAGCACTTACCCTGCACGCATGAAGCCCTGGGCTCAACCTTCTACTACTGAGAAAAAAAATACTAAAAGAATGTACAGGTCCAAAGTATGTCCTGTTGCTACTTCTGGGTGAAGAACGTGGAAAAAACGCAGTATATGGAAAATAATATGCCATATTACATTAAAAGTTATTTATCCAAAATTTATTTTTCCAGTTTAGATCTTCAGTTTATTTACTTGCATTCTCATGATTTGAAGCTAATAAAGCTATATAGAGTTATAACTTTGTAGGACTATATTCATTTATTTGTACTGATTAACTTCCTGTTATGTTTGCCATGGCATTTAATGTCATCTAAAGGATATGTTGTTCACTCGGGTATCAGTTGCATATTCCATAGTGAGTAGACTCAGAAATAAAGACAAATCATATGCATGTGGTGGAGATTCATAAGCCACCACCAGAAGACTGTGTCAGGGCTTGCTTGACCCACTTAATTTGTAAATAGCATTCTGTTGAATACAGCCATATGCATTCCTATACTTAGGGAATGGACAAGGATGAAACAGGTGAGGCCACTAACTTAGTGCATATGCTCTTGCATCTGAACTGAGCAATTTATAAAGAAAATAGATTTATTTTGGCCTGTAGTTCTGGACCCTAGTAAGTCTATGTTTGGAAAGGTGCATCTGGCAGGGCTTTGTGTTGCTTCAAATCAGAGTGGACAGGAGAAGGGCAAGCGAGGGCATGCAAAAAGAAAAAAAAAATTCCATGGGCAATTTCACTTTCATACAACCCACTCTTGTAGTAACTAATCTAGGCATATGTGAATGAGAATTCTCTGCTAAGACAAAAGCATTAATCTTTTTTAATGACCAAAAGAGTTTTTAACACTGCCACCATGACAATCACATTTCATCTTGAGTTGGGGTGAGGGGAAGCCAAATCTAACCCATAGCAGTCCTCAAGGCACAAAATTTAAGGAGGCATTCACTCTTCTGCACTCCAATGACCCTGAAAATAAATGATGCTTTAAATTTTGTGCCCTCGGTACTCACATCTCACTTAAGTCCCTCTACCTAGATCCTGCTTTTCCAAGTTGTCTGTGGCTACATTTACTCTACAAATGCAGAGTTGAGTTATTGTCACATAGAATGTGTGGTTTTTAAATCCTCAATGAGTTACTACATGGCCTTTTACAAAAATCTTTTTTCTACCCTGACTTAATGGGATTCTTGTTTGAATCTGAAAGAGTCATAAGTTCTGGAAATCTGGACAAAAGAGGGCCTATCATTAATGCCACATTTATTTGAAGTTTGTGGGTATGTAGGATGATATCTGACCCTGGAAGATGAATCCAGAAGTATAAGCTTAATCAACAGGGAAGTTTGAGTTTAATGGCAGATTCTCCAAAGTTCCAACGTGCCTCATACTCAGCCCCATCCTTCTTCCCATCCAGTATTAAGGACTGTAGGCTGAGGAGTAGGACCAAACTTTAAATTTGTTTGCTTGTTTGGTTTTATTTGTTGTACTGGGCACTTGAATCCAGAACCTCTCACATACTAGGCAATCACTCCACCATTGAGCTACAGCTCCTGATTCTTTTTATTTTTCATTTTGAGACAGGGTCTCCCTAAGATGTACAGGCTGCCCTTGTTGGCTTAATTCTTTTGAATAATGTGACCCAATGGAAGGTGTTTTACCTTCTTGAGACTTAGATTCTCAATTTATAAATGTGGGAAGGGAGTGAAAATAACAGTGCCTGTCTGGAAGAGTTTGGATTTGGAATAAAAATAACTAATGGGAACAACTTAATATTTGGCACATTGTAAGATGGTGTGTTCACAATAAATATTAACAATTAGTATTATTTGAAGCTGTGAGGGTGTGGTGTTATTAGTAAGAACTGAAGCAAAACGTTCACGAAATTTTAAAATAGGTTAGGTAAATACACAATTATATTATGGCTGTCCTTTCTACACTGCGTGACAAAAACAAAAAAACGTTACCATTTCTTGCTTCCATAGAGAGCTGTGCATCTTTGCTATCACAAAGATTCAGGGATGAAGATTCCACTCAAGTTTTCTGGCAGAAAGTTGCAGCTAAATAGTGTTTAGGAAGAAGTAACACACAATTATGTCTAGTTAACTAAGTTCATTATGACACACTCCTGAAAAATTTTATGAAGACCAATGGAATACTGATTATGAAAGTTTTCACCTAATTCTTCAGAATATGATAATTACTCTCTTGGAAAGAATCATACATATGTCACTACAAAAAGTTAGGCTAGGGAAAGATTGCTTTCATGCAGATATTAAGGTATTGGGAATATAGAATGACTAGATTATCTGATCAGGACTTGGATATAATTCACCTATCAATCTGATCTGGTCCTATTACCGGGGCAAGAGAAAAATTAAAAATTTCATTAAGTATCCAATCTAGGATATCAATGTGGCCTAAGCAGTCCTGTATGGTGATACATGGCTGTAATCCCAGCACTAAGAAGGTGGAGGAGGGGAAGCAACAGTCTAACCTTTTTTGTGTGCGTGTTTGTTTGTTTGTTTTTAAGGATAAAGAAGTCTTTATCTTAATTGAATTTATAATAATGCTTGTTTATTTCCTCCACATTAAAACCAACAGCTAGACCAAAGATAAAATATGATTATTATTGAAGTTTGTCCTCCCACCAAGATGTCATGGAAAAACAACTCAGAAAAGTCCATTTTGGTTGTGAGTCTAGGACAAGCAAATGCTTTTGTTCTACCCACATGTTCTCTGGGAAATCCCCTTTTTGAAGCTGCTAAAATGCACCAATGTATAACTCACAGAGCACTATCTTCACAGTGATTGTCATGGAGGAAATGAAATAAGCAAAGACAGAGACTCAAGTTCTTACTGTTAGATTCTGCCTTTTCTCCCTACTTCTCTTTCCAAAGAATAACCTTGATTTTAAAAAGGAAGGTACAAAATTGGATCTATATACATGCAATACTTAAAAAGCTTCTAGAGAAGGAAAATCTCTATATAAATCATATGTATTAAGAAGGGACATGTTAGGTAATTCTACACATTGTAGTAAGATGAAAATGGAAATGAAGTTGGTTTGAATCTGAAGAAATGCTTCATTGTTTGGCATTCTTTAAACACTAAAATAATTATCGAACATGGTTCTTTTTTCATTTTTCCCTTTACTGATTAATGTTGATGGGATACAGAGTGATACAGCATTTGCTTTTTTCATTGCACAATTACTACATCACTTTGGTTATACTTTCATCAACTCACAAAGTTTATGATATCTTTTTATTAATATGTATAAAAACTAATCTGCATTTATGGATTATATACACCTATTTTCCCTTGTACTCATGACTTTGCATCATTTACATTGAGATTTTTCTCTCCCCTTTTATCCTTTTACCTTGTTTCTCCTCACTGTTCAATGTGTTGTGGCCAGCCTGAGGTACTTAGCAAGACTGTTTTCAAAAACAAAACAAAACAAGACAAAACAAGGGGTGGGGATGTATGTCAATTTTAGAGCACTCTCCTAGCATGCAAGATCCTGGATTAAAGCAACAAACACACAGAGACACAGACACACACACACACACACACACAAATATAGTGTCTTTTACATTAAGTAAATAGACTGCATGATTAAAGAAATGATGCAAAAAATTTTGCCATGTCACATACATGCTATTTGTTTGTCCTGATCTACATTAAAATAGTATCATCTGCTCAACAGATTCTGGTTTTATTCTCACTGCTTTATACTGTCCTGTTAATCACTTAAACCTATTTCATTATTCATATCACTAAAGGGTCAAGCATATGTACTACTTATAGATATCGTTACATTTTTAATACCTTTATTAGGATTTTTTCATTTCCTCTTAGTTACAATTAACTAATGCTTATTCATAGCAGTGTTTCTAGTGTTCCTAGTTCAGAATGGGATGGTATCTCATTCCGGTATCTCTCATAAATCATGCCAGGAATTTTAGTGGTCTTTTGAATTAACATATAATGTGTTATATGAATCAAAATGATTAAAAGCTATAAGTACTATATGTCCCATAAGCTTCTTCTTATTTTTATGCTAAAATATTTGATTGCATATTTCTGTCTCCTCTGTTTGCTGGAAGGTGTTAAAGGCTACTTAAAATACCGCTGGTATGGAATTAACAAGATCTTCTAATCACTAAAATTACTTTCATCAATAATAATTGTAGTATCTAACATAAATTTGAGGGCTTACACTGTACCAGGCAGTTTTCAAAGTTTTTATGCTTGGTGGTTTAATCTATCATTTTTAAACATGCGGTTACTGAAATATAAAAAAAACAAAGAATTTTTCCTAAATTCATGAATGTTTTAGAGTTGAGATTAAGTAGACATTAGGTAGGACTCAGGACTCATGGGCTTATTCACTGTTGTCTCCCAATAAAATATGCTAAAAGTGTTATGAAATATTGCCTCGACATGCATTTGGGTAAACAGACAGTAATTTTCTTAAGTACTGTTCTCTTCACATATTTTTTTCCTATAACAACTAGTCTAAAATGAAACAAAACAAAACCTGTTTTGGCCACCTGGGTCAGTTGGCTAAAGGAATTGCTTCTGTCGTCTATTTTATTTCTGTCCACCTCAGCACTTCAGTCTCTAGCACATGCTGTTGGTCTTAATCATAAATTGAAAATGAGAAGCAGAGTAATTAAAGAGTGAGCTATAATTATGAGCCAGATCTAAAGGGAGCAAAACTAACATTGAGTATAGGCCTTCAGTTTCCTATTAGTGCAGTTAGGATTAGCTATAAACAGCCTTGTTAAACCCAATTAAACAGATCATCAGAAGGATTTTTCTCATTAGCACAGGCTGAGTGACTTGACCTTAAGAACTATGTTGCTGGTTATGCATGAACATTTCCCTCTATTGGCTTTGTCTTCTAAGATTTTTTGAAATTATTATTTTAATTACCAATGCCATTTAAGAGTCCTCCTTGAAAGATACTGTTGAGTTTATAAAATTTTTGATTTTTTAAAGAAGTATTGTCTGTTACAAGGGTAAGGAGAGGTCTTTAAAAACACTTTAGAATACAGAAATGTAGACTTTCCCTGAAGTATTACATAGTTTGATTTGAGGTGTAATAAAATCCAGAGATACTCAACAAAATATAATTCACAACCAAATAGAGCTAATATATTGGAATATCTACTGCTTTGTACTAATGAAAACACTAGCAAGTTTTGTAAGTTCAACGAATATTTGAGAGTACTAGAGTGCCAAATCTGGACAATATGTTTTATAGTTTTTTTTTTCTTTTTATCCTATGGAAATAATATTATTTGACCTGATTTTTTTCTATACATTTTGGGGTCCATAAGACTAGAATCAACTATTTTTCAACAAGTGTTGAAACAGATGCAAAGGCATTTTGGAAAAAGTATTATCACGTATTACTATTAGAGTAGTATTTCAAATCATCCTGAATGCAAATTAAATTTGTAGTTTCCTGACTGCTTTTGCTACATTGTTGTAAGTTCTCAATGAATTCTATAATGGGTTCTAAGTGAAAACTTGTGGAATTCTCTCTCTCTCTCTCTCTCTCTCTCTCTCTTTTTTGGAAACTGGTAGTTTTTTTTCTACTTTTATTTCTATTGATTAGTCTTTATTGCTGTTTCAAGATTTTTGAAACTATTTCTTAATTGTTATAACTTCAGGGGAATTTGTGAAATAAAAACAGCTTCCTGTTCATAGTAGGCTATCATTTATTACATAAAGGGATCATTAGGTACTTGAAGCTGAAGTACATGAAGTGATTTTTCCATACTCCCACAAGAGATAAATTTACCCCCGAGATAATTTTTTCCTTCCTTTCAACTTTGCACATTCCAAAATAGCAGAATCCAGTTACTCTACTTTTATATTATTAATAATTTTGATTACTTACCCTCTTTTCATATTTAAAATGACTAGATCAATGATAGCTTTTTGAGTATGTGAGACATTATGTAGTAAAATAATGTTCAAATTAAAAAGCCAAAGATACTGAATGATACACACAAGAAATGAGCTCCTGGTAAGCCATGTATTCAAGCTGATTAAATATTTAGAGTAATTCAGTTCATTTCCCTAGCAATACAAATATTCAAGCATTCTAATTTGTCAAATTCAATTGCAAAAAGAACAGTAAAAGAAACATAAATAGCTAACTTGACTAAATTATATGAAAATAACTTATTGATATGTGCGGAGAAGGCAGTATTAGACCTAGATATTATTCATTTCAAATTTTTCCTTGATGTGTGGTTGCTAGATTTGCCCTATGCTAAAAAGCTCAACCTACAAAATCTCCTCTGCTTTATGTATAATTATTACTGTGTAAACTAATGAAGTTTACTGTAGAGTGAGAATATTTTTAATTGATGTTTATGACCGTACAAAATAGAAATAGAGCCTTTTCTAAACTCCAGCTAACATATGATACAGGTTTAGAATTGTAATTAGAATTCAAGTATAAAGCAAAGATGAAGAAATGGAATACTCAGTAAACAATCTTAGTCGTTCTTACCAGGTTTTTCTTCTATATCAAAATACTGGATTTCATAGCATATTCATGAGTTTTTTAAGGTATTTGAAATTTAACAGATAGAAAGTTCTCTTTGGGACAATAGCTTAAGGCTTCTGCTACACATTAACAGACAAGCTACTGTATTTTACATATTGTTGATGAAAGTAACATTCAAGTTATTACTAAAGCATGGACATTATGCTTCATTTTCTTCACTTAGAGAATAAGTGCCTAAAACTAACTTTTGAATGAACATTTAAAACAAATTGGTTATAAGGAACAATGTGGGAATTTGTTAACACGAAAAATATATCTCAGCCTTATTTTAAATTCCTTGACATTTTTTCTAAAAATTTAAATTGCAGTTAGTATTTTCAATTCCTAGTTCCAGGCCACAGGTGATTAGTTTCTAAAGTCATAAATTAATGCCACTCAGAACTTTCCAATTAGGAAACTGGAAGAAGTATATGTTTTCATTTTTCTCATGGGCCACAAAAATTCTAATGTGGATGGATTCCAAGCTCAAACTCTCCCTGAAGCTACTCTTTAGTGAGGTGTAGTTGTTCATAATTTTTTGAATAGGAAGATAAATGATTTTTTAAATATATTATTTTTATACTTATAATAAAAACACTAAGTATATGTATATTGGTAGAAAATAAGGGGTAAATGGTAACAGTGCCTTTTAAAAAGAATAGACTTGAAAAATATTAAGCCAGGTGCAGCAGCTCCCTTTTGTAATCCCAGTGACTCAGGAGGCGGAGACAGGAAGATTGCAAGTTCAAGACAAGAGGCATTCTGCTTCATTTAGCAAGACCTTGACTCAAAATAAAAGGTAAAATAAATGGGCCAGGGGTACACAGGGGTACAGCTCAGTGGCATAGCACTTACAAGGCAAGCGACTGTGAGGCACTGGGCTCAACCTCCCAGTAACGCACAAAAAAAGGAAAAATATTTATTTTCCCATGTGTGTTCAGCAGAAACGTGCACTACTTGCCTTACTCTGCTATTTGACTTAGTGAAGATGACCCAAGCACTTCTGAAAATTCAAAATAATGAAGGTGGAGGTCTAGTAATGTAGAAACATGTCTGTTTCAAGTTGAATTATCAATAGATAACAAAAGCTATTAGAAACATTTTATTTTATTTAAATAAATGGAAACTCTTTTAGAGAACTAATCAACATGTCCTCAGTTTTATATTTTGTTTGCATAGTTTAATCAATTTATTGTCCATCTCCTAATTTTGCTTAAAATTTTGTAACTTAAGTGATAGAAACATTTCTCTTTGCCAACTTTTCCACATCAGTGAGTGGTCCTGGTGGACTTTTGATGAAATTATCTATAAATGCGGAAGCTCACCTAATGAAGAGATAATAAAAATATGCTTCAGCTATTATGAGAGAAGAACGTGGTAATCCACTCACTCAAGCAATCTCGAAATAACCAGGCATTGAAAACCCTATGGAGGTCACTATGAATTGGAATCTGCTCAATGGCACCTAACAACAATGTTAGATGCTGCCATTTAGAAATGATTTCTCTGGAAGTCTGATCTTATATGCACAGAAAATTGGGAGAAAATCAGATTCTGTGCTTCACGCTACCTTCAATAGTTAGCAGGAATTTCTCATTCACAAAACATTTTAGAAATCAATGAATTGGTCATTTAGGGAAACTGGGAATGGCATGAGAATACCTGAGAACATAAATGCCACACACAGTACTTTAAAGTGCAAAGCTTCATTGGTTTATTTAAAAATGACAAGCTGAAATCTCAATAGCACTGTTAATCAGCAAAGTCAAATATCAATATGACATATTGTTTCTAATAAAAAAAAACTAACCAGCAAGAATCAATTCATGAAACAATATGAAATTTATATACTGACCAAGAAAGTAGTCATTGCATAAATAAAGAAATTATATAAAACTAGTGAAAAACTCATCTGTAGCCATAGCACCCTAGCATCTAATCCCATTTGATCTTGGAAGTTAAGCAGGGTGGCCTGTTTAGTCCTTAGATGGGAGACCTCCTGGGAATACTAGGTTCTGCAGTCTGGGCAGAAGGAAATGGCAATCAACTCCCCAAAAAAATCTACCATTGAAAACCCTATGAATAGCAGAGAAGCATTGACCATAATGCTAAGGACGGCACAGTGTTGGTGAATGTTTCCTTCTGTTGTACATAGGGTCACTATGAATCAGATCCAATTCCACAGCACCTCATAACAACAACAACATAAAAAGGCAAGAAGAAGCCTTTCAAGTGCTTGTCTGTAGCAGCTTTTCTGTCCCTTGGCATGTGACAGCAGTGAGTGGTGACAACAAACAAGTAGAAACAGCAGCAGCAAACAATACCCTCTAATTGTTATAGGTCTTATGTTGAACTAGGAGGTTGGGAATCCTAAGCTTACATATATTACAGATCTTATGTAGGCTAAGGAGATAGGAATTCCTCAGCCCTGGATAGGAGCTGGAATTGCAGCTTCAAGATGGCCTTAAGTACTGAGATTCCTCAGCCCTTGAAAGTGGCCTATCATCTCTTAGACCTTTGGTTCTAAAGGCTTTACCCTCTCTGGAACTCACATAGGGACCAGGCCCTGTAGTCTCTTTTCTCTGGCTCTTTACAACCTTGCATATTTCTTCATCCTTAGCTCCCTGCCTTCTCTTACTTTCTCTCTATTTTCACCATCTCTCTTCTCTCTATCTTGGTGGTTTTCTCAAAATGTTCAGTTGCCTCTTTTGGCTATGACTCCTGTCACTGTTACTGCCATTTGGTGGCAGCTCTCATTGCCCTTCTCCTGGTGCCAGACACTGGTCTTGTAGCCTAATCTCTTTTGTACTTGTTGATGCAGCTTTCTTTCTCGCTACTTTCATCATTCTACTCATCTGCCTCTCTGCTTTGTTTCTTTAAGGCCCCAGATCCCAAGTTCCCCAACACAACTGCCACTGTCAAGGTACATAGTCTCTGCTGCTCATTACTGCCATATCCCTTACTGTCACCACTGCTGTCCTTTCTTTCTTGCCACTGTTGCCTCAGCTCCAGTATCTTTGCTGGTTCTTTCTTCTTATTATCAGCTTAGCCCACTCTACTAAAAGTAGGGAAAAGACCACTCAGGAGAAGGCTTTTACCGGACCTATTATTGGTACAGCCTGCAGCCATAGCATTGTGATACTGGATCCCATTAGATCTTGGAAGCTAAGCAGGGTTAGGCCTGGTTAGTACTTGGATGGGAGAATGCCTAGGAACACCAGGCATTGTAGGCTTGAGAGAAGGACCTGGCAACCATTCCAAAAAACAATCAGCCATTGAAAACCCTAGGAATAGCAGAAAGGCATGACAATAGTGTTTTATCTGTTGTACATATAGTCACTGTGAGTTGGACACTGACTCTATGGCACCCAACAACAACGACAGCAATGTTGCTACTCTAGAGGAACCAACATAGCTGTATGTCTCCCAGCCAGCTCACATAGGGAGGCAAGAGCTTGCTTTAGCCAGAAAGGGATATTAAGCCAATTAAATCAACTTTGTCATGCAAATAGGTTTTTTATTACACCAGTCAAAGTATTGTTCCTTTCCCATCACTCAGAGAGGTCTCTCCCCTATGCCAGTGGGGAAAGTGCTCCACCTCTAGCCTAGATGGGAATGGTTGTAGGGAAAGTTCAGAGCAAATTCCTTAAAACAGTTGTGGCTAGGGCCCTAACCTTGAAAGCCAGAACAAATGGTGGCAATCATGTATCTTCTCTAAGATATCCACTGAGTGTTCACCATTGCAGGTACTGGGATGAGAGGGGTTCAGTTAGCCAATAGTTCTTTTCCTCAAGACAGCCACAGCCAACAGGGAAAGTTCAGAAGTTGACAATTAGGGAGTCGAGTTCCTCATCCCCTAATATCTTTGCCTCTTTACATTAAAATAAACAGCAGGAGTACTCTCAATAGGGACAACAGCAAACCCTCATCATTAACACTAACAGTGATTTTAGCAGATTTCAACAGAGCATGAAGAATGTTTAACCCCTGCCTAGCACCCCAAGGAAAGGTGAGTATCCTGATCTGTCTCATTTTTTACATCCATTTCAAGATATAGAAAATTTAATATATATATACAAAGTTACATATGCATATATTTTTATTTGTAGATATTCCTCTGTTTGTATTAAGTGGGTAAGAGTGTTTTTACAATTACCCTTAAAAATCATAGTTAATTCTCGTTCTTTTCTAACTAAATTTATTGCTCATTGTATTATATAAATATATCTCCTCTCTGATCTGAATTTTTATTTTTGTGATTTAAGTGGTTCTTGTCAAATACAGGCTAACAGTGAACCTTTGATCTGCTATCACACTGAATACTTTCTGCAGATTCTTTGCAGCAACTTTACAATATTTCTCATACTTATATTAAGGAAAGTCCTTATGTGGAGAAACCCTGAAAAAACAGATAAGCACATATTTGTTTTTCATCTTTATGTAAAAATAAATATAAAACAAAACAAAAACAAATAACAAAAAGAAGGAAATAAAGATCTGAAATTTTACATAGTTCAGTTATACGTATACAACCTATATTTTGATTTTATATATCCAATGCTAGAGAGATCAGTTATACTAATAAACTTAGTCTTGTTAAGTATAGTATGGAATACAGCAGATATAGGGCTGGTTTTTAGTTCAGTTGGTAGTGTGTTGCTCTGTGCTCTATGAGGCCTTGGGTTTGATCCTCACCACCACAAAATTGGGAAAAGGACATGACAATCCATTCCTGAAGCAATCTCCAAAATACCGTATGAATAGCAGACAAGCACTGATACAATGCCAGGCATGGCATAGTGCTCAAGAGTGTTTTGTTTTCTTGTACATAGGTTCACTATGAGTCAGACTTGACTTGACAGCACCTAACAATAAAAACAGCAGCTATTTTTTGTTTAAAAAATACAGTTTACCTTCTCCTTTTATCCTAAATTGAAATACCTGAGTTTTATAAAGTAATGTCTTAAGTTTTTATATGACACTGGGGTTCTTATTAGTCAATGGAGTCTATACTAGCCAGGAAACCACAGCAATGTGATAAATCATTGGAATAACAAACAAACAGAATTGTATCACAGCACTGAGCCATCAAAGAAGTTGTTATCTCAAGTTATGTGAAGAATCTGAAAAATTATTGACCTGCTGCCAGCTTCAGAATGCCATTAATGCTAACACATAGATTAAGCCTCTGTGTCAAGAACTACCTCTGCTGCCAGTCTCAAACAGTGCTACCTCTGACACAAAACACATTAGCAAATATATAACTCAAACTCTGAAACTCTACATCAAGTCATATATCTATGAGAAACTTATGTAAACTTAAGACATAAAAGCATGATTTATAAAAAATGATAAATGTCACTATCAAAATTTAAGATATTCACTCTTCAAAAACATTGTTAACAAAATAAAAGAGGCAATTAGCTCTAGAATAAACAGTTGAAAATTTTGCATCTAAAAATATTACTTTTTTGACAAGATGTGAAGAACTCATAAATAATCAGGAAAAAACAAAACAATCAAACATAAAAACAATTCAAAGATATATGAGCAAAAGATTTGAATAGATATTTCTCCAAAGAAGTCCTCTTATTTATGTGTAAATGATAAATGCATGACAATACACTCAACATCACTTTGGAAGGCAGTTTGATAGTTTCTTAAAATGCTAAGTTTAAATCTACTTTAAAACTCAGCAGCTGCAATCCTAGGTATATATCCAAAAGTCATGAACGCATATGTCCACATCAAGTATTCCAAATAAGTTTTCATAGCAGCCTTATTAAAAATAGCTAAAATTGTAAATAGTCAAAATGTCCATTACCTGATTAATGGATTATCATGATATGGTATATCCAAACAATAGAATGACATTTTCCAGTGTAAATGTGTATACTGCGCATACCTGCTACCACATGGCTGGGTTTTAAAATGAATATGTACTGTATAATTCTATTCATATGAAATGTCAAGGAAAGGCCAGTCTAGAGAAAAAACATAGTTTTGCTTTGTCTGTGGCTTGGAGTTGAAATGGGAATTGACTGCAAAGAGAAACAAAGATAATTCAGAGGTAAAGGAAAAATACCAATACTAATACTAAAAATAGAGACCATAATGATGGCTGCACAACTATGTGCATATACTCAAATCACTTATTTGTCTATATAAAATGTGCATAAGTAAATTGAGTAAATAAAAGAGCCAGATGAATAGGTATAAAATAGCCAGAGTAAAGTTTTTTTAAAAAAATAAATTTTCTTCTTAACTGTACTAGCTTTGAAAAAAGTCTTTCCGTATTTACCCATGTGTATCTTCAAACGTTTGAGGCCCTACAATATGGATTTGAATGCATACATTTTGAAAATATCTTACGCATCAATAGGCTTTCATAAATTATAAAAGAATGAACTAATTTTAAAATTAGAGCCTATTACTTGTATCATGCTTTTTGTGTATGTTGTTTTGATTTTACAAGATGAATACATATCTGTTTTTCCCTTGATTTTTCCTAGCATTTCTGTAGTTAAATAATTGTATTATTATATGCAAGGCTTGCTAATTAGCGGTTTTATCTCAATAGTTTATTCAGCTTCAGTAAGTTAATTTCTCATCTGTGAGAATGGGGATATTGTTGTTAACCCATGAAATATTTGAGGATATGTGAAATAATATTTGTAAAGTACATAGAACAGAGCCCTTCACAATGATCAAGGTATTATTTACTAAAATAACAATTATTTTTATTACAAACAGAGATGCATAAACTAAACCTTTCTTAGAAAATATTTCACACAGATATGACATGGATTAAAATATATGACATTTGTTTTCATAACGCCAAATCTGTTCCTTTTTAATTAAAAGGACATTGGAATTACTGGCATGTTTCAAATAATGTTTATTTTATTAATTATTTTTATGAATGTGAGCTTTGTTTAAACTTTACTCATTTACTTGAATTTCATAAATATAAATATGTAAATATTAATATTTTATTTTAATAAAATTTATAAAATTCAATTTATAAACTTTTAGACATTGCAATTAATTTGATTCAGGGATTATTTTATATTGAAAATAATTTTCAGTATATATAGATATTTTCAGTATATTCATACCACAAAACCTATACTGTGCATATTAGGCAC
>VMDO01035409.1:0-16103 GCA_007922755.1 Pedetes capensis | reverse complement strand
AGGAAGGCCAGTTAATATGACTATTATTCAAATTTATGCACCCACCACTAAGGCCACAAATGAAGAAAGGGAAGACTTTTATCAGCTTCTGCAATCTGAAATAGATCAAACATGCAATCAAGACATACTGATAATCACTGGTGACTGGAATGCAAAGGTTGGAAACAAAGAAGAAGGCTCAGTAGTTGGAAAATATGGTGTTGGTGACAGAAACAATGCGGGATATCGAATGATAGAATTTTGTGAGACCAATGACCTTTTCATTGCAAATATATTTTTTCAACATAAATGGAGACTATACACATGGACTTTACCAGATGGAACATATAGGAACCAAATTGACTAAATATGTGGAAAGACACAATGGAAGAGCTCTATATCAAATGTCAAAATAAGACCAGGAGCTGATTGTGGATCAGACCATCAACTTCTCATATGCAAGTTCAATTGAAGCTGAAGAAAATTAGAACAAGTGCAGGAGAGCCAAAGTATGACCTTGAGTATATCCCACCTGAGTTCAGAGACCACTTGAAGAATAGTTTTAATGCATTAAACACAAATGATAGGAGACCAGAGGAGTTGTGGCATGACATAAAAGACATCATTCAAGAAGGAAACAAAAAGTTCTTAAAAAGACAAGAAAAAAGAAAAGACCAAATTACATGTCAAAAGGGACGCTGGAACTTGCCCTTGAACATCAAGCAGCAAAAGTGAAAGGAAGACAAAGTGAAAGGAAGACGTGATGAAGTTAAGGAACTAAACAGAAGATTTCAAAAGGCAGCTCAAGAAGACTAAAACAAATGTTATAATGACATGTGCAAGGAGCTGGAGGCAGAAAACCAAAAGGGAAGAACATGCTCTGTGTTTCTCAAGCTTAAGGAAGTGAAGAAAAAATTCAAGCCTCGAGTGGCAGTAGTGAAAGATTCTACAGGGAAAATGTTAAATGATGCAGGAAACATCAAAAGAAGATGGGAAGAACACACAGAGTCATTATACAAGAAAGAATTGGTAGATGACCAACCATTCCAAGAGGTTGCATATGAAGAGGAACCAATGGTGTTGAAGGATGAAGTGGAAGCTGCCTTGAAAGAACTGGCAAAACGCAAGGCTCCAGGAATTGATGGGATACCAATAGAGATGTTTCAACAAACAGATGCAGCACTGGAGGTGTTAACATGTTCATGCCAACAGATTTGGAAGACAGCTACTTGGCCAACTGATTGGAAGAGATCCATACTTGTGCCTATTCCCAAAAAAGGGGATCCAACTGAATGTGGAAAGTATCAGACAGTATCACTAACATCACATGCAAGCAAAATTTTACTAAAGATAATTCAAAAGTGCCTACAGCAGTATATAGAGAATTATCGGAAAATGAAGTGGGATTCAGAAGAGGGCAGGGAACCAAGGGCATCATTGCTGATGTCAGGTGGATATTGGCCAAAAGCAGACATATCAGAAAGGTGCCTATCTATGTTTTCTTGACTATGCAAAGGCATTTGACTGTGTGGATCATAACAAATTATGGATAACACTTCAGAAAATGGGAATACCAGAGCACCTAAGTGTTCTCATGAGGAATCTGTACTTGAAACAGGAGACAATTGTTTGAATAGAACAAGGAAATACAGCCTGGTTTGAAGTTGAGAAAGATGTGCGCCAGGGCTACATACTTTCACCCTATCTCTTCAATTTATACACTGAGCAAATAATCCGAGAAGCTGGATTTTATGAGGAAGAACACAGCATCAGGATTGGAGGAAGACTCATTAACAACCTGCGTTATGCAGATGACACCACTCTGCTTGCTGAAAGTGAAGAGGATTTAAAACATTTACTGATGAAGACTAAAGATCACAGCCTTAACTATGGGTTGCGACAAAACAACAACAAAAAATCCTATAACAGGGTCATTATGCAACTACACAATAAATGGAGAAAAGATTGAGGTTGTCTAAGATTTTGCTTTGCTTGGCTCTATAATCAACACCTGTGGAAGAAGCAGTCAAGAAATCAAAGATACATTGCTCTAGGAAAAGCTGTGGCAAAAGATCTCGTTAGAGTATTGAAAAGCAAAGATGTCACATTGAAGACAAAGGTGTGTCTGACTCATGCCATTGTATTTTCAGTCACAGCATTTGGTTATAAAAGCTGGACATTGAACAAGGGAGATAGGAGAGGAATTGATGCTTTTGAATTATGTTGCCAGAGACGAATATTGAATATACCAAGCACTGCCAAAAGTACCAACAGATCTGTCCTAGAAGAAGTGCAACCAGAGTGGTCCTTGGAAGAAAGAAAGGCCAGACTGCATCTCCATATTTCAGACATGTAGTCAGGAAAGATTAATCCCTGAAGAAAGACATCATGTTTGGGAGAATGTCAGGACAACAACAAAAAAAGGAAAACCCACCACCAAATGGTTTGACACAGTGTCTGCAACAATGGGCTTAAATATAAATAGGATCATGTGCCTGGCACAGAATAAGGAAGTGTTTTGATCTGCTGTATATAGGGTCATTATGGGTCAGACTCAACTTGATGGCACCTAACAACAACAAGCATATGTTAAATTTTCATATTTTGTGGAAATGACTTGAATGAATTTTATGATGCGTCAGCTCTCCCCACAACTCCCTGACCAGTCACTAATTTTGTAATGCACTTCCATATTTACTCATCAATTATTACCTTCTGTAGTATGTCCTACTTTTTTAATAAATCACTCTTTATATTCTGATCACATCACAGATATGTATGTATATAAATATACATATGTATACATGTGTGTATATGCATATATATACATATATATACATATTCTCAGCTACCATGTTTTCTTGAAAGTTTGAACATATTTATGCACCTGTTTATAGACTATTTCCATTGGAACATCTCCAAAGATCTTCTTATACTTCCACATTTAGTTTTTTAGCTAGATCTCTCTATATTGGTGAATAGACACCATTGACACAGTTAACTAAAGAACATTATTGACAAATTTATTGTCTTCCCCTCTCTTCTACATTCATGAATAATAATATATTCTTGAACACTTAGCATGTACTCAGCATTGGGCTAGGCATTAGGGATAGTTAATAAGCACTGAGAAATCAGTTCCCATTCACAAAGGACTAACCTTGGAGAGGATAACAGGCCACAGTGATAAAATATTAGCATTTGTTAAAAAAAATTCCCTTCTTTTAAGTGGGTCTCATATCCATCCTCCTCCATCTATTCTGGAAACTTCTACACACATTGTATTTTGTCCTGACTCTGGTCTCAACCCAGGAAATCCTGCTACATCTTAGCCTTCCCTCTCCACGGAATCTGCCTCCACGGAATCTGCCTACAATAGAAAATCAGCTAAGACTACAATGGTAAAACTCTTCAGTGGTATCCATTTTTCTGAAGAAAAACTGCATGTCTCCCGGCATAATATAGCTGAGCATTCATGTCTTTGCAAGGTTTTGGCCCAACTCATTGCTCTTCCTCTATATTCAGAGTTTTCTTCTGGGTCCTCATTATACAAGGTCTTGTTCCTTCTATCTAAATTTATTTTTGTTCCTTCCTTATGGTTGGTCTAAGTAAGGTAAGGAACTCTCTACATGTTTGTATAGTGCATTACACATGAACACATATCTGAATATATTTTATGTCTTTCATCTAACTATGAAATTCATATGAGTGCAGATAAGCGTCAGTTATAGTGATCATTTCTTAGTGATCATTTCTCAGGGGTTTGTCATACAATGCTTACTCAAGATTGTCCTACTCTTTCATTTTAGACTTGAATTAGTGACTGCGTTAATCCACATAATTATTCATATTAATTGTAGGGTAGGGGTATTTACCAGCTACTTTACATTTTCATATCCATGTGCAATTTCTCTTCTCAAAATTATTTGCCATTTAGGATTGTTTTTCACATATATAATACTATTTTACAACAGGGACAAAAGCTACTTCAAATTATCCCCTTTAAACATATCTGAAAGCATTTGCAGCCCTAAAGTATTTTAGCCATTATAGTCTAGTTCTCTTAGAATACAGTTTATAGGGCTACCACTAAATATTTTAACTGTAGAATCAGAAAATGGAAAGTCTAAAATGCTTCCCTTGACAATAGACAAAAAAACAACCACTTTTAGGAAAACTTTCACTATTTTTATTATTTTGTCAGGGTTCCACAGTTTACAATCTCTTTGTACTTAAGTTACTGAATGATCTAACAATAAATCCATAATTTTATGTTATGGCTTTAAATAAATAACTAATTTAATGGACAAATTGTTGAATTATAAATAATTTTAAAAAGTAGTCATGATCTTAAAAATTATATCTTAGGAGTGGCTGTTAGGTGCTGTCGAGTCAGTGTCTGACTCATAGTGACCCTATGTACAACAGATGAAACCTTATTGTCATGCTTGTCTGCTATTCATAGGGTTTTAAATGGTTTGTTGTTTTTAGGAAGTGGGTTTCCAAGTCCTTCTCCCAAGCCTACAGCACCTGGTGTTCCAAGGTGGTCTCTGTCCAAGAACTATTCAGGCTGACCCTGATCAGCTTCTGAGATCTGACAGGATCACATGCCACAGTGGAAGAGCTTCAGGCAATTTATGAGTAGTGAATTGCTATTACTCACAGTAAAATATGCTTCCACTTAAGTATTTGAAAGATTTACTCTTACATCCTTAAAGTAATTAGAGAAATTGCTTATTTTTATCCTTTCAAATTGTGAAGACTGTAGCTTACTTTGTAGAGGACAAATATGAGCGTCCTTCTACCATCCACTTAAGGGTACACATGCCCAATGGGTGAGCTAGTCTTTAAATCCCTAAGTATCCTTTACCATGTGTTCAAAGTCAGCTTTGCAATAATTGCACATTAGAAATATTTTTTTTTGTAATATGACCATGCTCTGGATAAAATTGAAAAGCTTTGAAAAATTCTACAGTGTTTTACAGCCTGAACTTTTATTAAAATGTAATGTTATAATTACAGAAATCTTATTCATGTATCTACAGCTTTATGATTAAATTAGGAAGTACTCTTTGGGAAATAATTGTAGACATTGAGTTCAGAGAAACAAACAGTGGCATCAGTCAGGGGATTTATATCCCATAATATACTTACTCCAACTCAAGGATTTATAAATTTTCTGGTATAACAATTAGGTATGAAACAATTGCATAAGTCATCTTAGTCAACTTAGCAATAAGTTCTGTTGAGTCTTTAGATAGCAGTAAAACTTGCAAATATAACCCATGGATTTATGTACCAGATTGGTATTTATTTCAGGTTGCAGCTACATGTATGTAAAAGTCAGTAATATCACTGGATCCTCACTAGATGTGTACCTAAATGTTTAGGATAATAATATGCTAAACTTACCCTTAAAAGCTAAGAGGATCACATACAATTCTGTAAGATTTGTTATACAACATTTGCTATCATAGAACCATGATGTAATGTTTTATCTTCAATGTCAAATTAAGGTTTCAAGTGTCAGTTTGATCCAGGCATACATCTGAATGCCTGTTGCTCAATTTTTGAAGCAATGCCTTACTGTCACAGTGATTGTTCAGTAAAGCAGGTAAGTGTCATGGCCTGTTACTGCTCATCCTCCTACATATGAGGACAACTCAGAGACATTGGTCATATGCTACATATGCTACAGAGTTTGTCTTTGGTTTTGAAGAACTCCCCTTCCCCTCAAAACTGGGCTCAGTCTCTACTTAGTCTCTTTCCTTTGATCTTCTGATATATCCTGGCTTAACTTTCCCTGGGACCCCTTCCTTCTGACAGTGCTTGTCTGTGACAAGATGATCCTGTCTAAGATGTATAATGTTAAATAATTAATGTGATTTCAATAGCAACTAAAATTGAAAAACTAGTAAATGGTTCTAAGTGGAATAAAATACAGAAATGTTTTGGATTGAGGCATTGGTGCCTTTACAATAGTCTGAAAAATCTTTGAATTTAGAAACACTCAGCTATCTGAAATTCTAAAAAGTTATAGATTCTGAATGGGTTTAATTTTTACTTTGCATTTTCTTGAAAAAATTCTCACATATCCTAAACCAAAAATGATATGAAAGAAGTTATATGAATTCCAAAAGTGTGTCCTCCATCTATAGAAGGAAGTGCCTATATTTTTTATATATATACATCACTAACTTGTGTCTTCTAATCCTGGTAGAACCATTCAATCCACTGTGTCTCACATACAAGTTCCATATCACTGGAATGGCAGTCAATACTATGGGAAAATCTGTTCTCTCAGAAACTCATTGAGTGCCTTTCATAATTTACATTCACCCTGAACCCCACCTAAGAAATAAGCTAATAAAAACCTAGACCAGAGTAATAGGGCTGCCCTGACAGATTCCACGCTGGGCCAGGGGCTACCTCATACCCTTCTCTGCATAAAGAATCTGAGACTTGCCCAACAAACATCCAAAGTGCAAGTTTTCTCCAAGTTTCCCTGATGTATCCCTCAAATATTAACAATTATGGAGACATTTTCAGGAGAACTCTTTCCAGGAGACATTTGTATCACTTAAACTGGGGTGTGGAGCTGTAAAAATATATTGGCAATGACAGAAGCTAGGGCCAGGTAGCAAGTCTTGTCCATTGCCTGAATATTTCAGAGCAAAATTTCTGATACTCCTTCGCCCGGGTATATTCACACTCGTTACACATAAGAATTGCACTTTTGTTGAAATGAGCACAAAATGTGGTCTTTAAATAAATTCCTAAAGATATGCATTCCTTTTCATGTGCAGATTCATAATTAATGTGACTGATTCTAAATTGTTTTCAATGTGCCATCTTATTCATATTCCAGTTACCTGGGAATTTAGCCAGTCAACTTAATAGCTGCTGACTCTACTATTGTCACCTTCTCATAGCCCTGCAATTAACACCATGGATGTGTGAAATTTTGTAAAAGCCTCGCAGCCCCACAGACGCACACACACACTGGCATGCTACTTGTAAGGTGCCACCAGCCTCTATTAAACACAATGGATAAGGGTGGGACCACATGGGTGTTCTCATAGCCATGTTTTACAATATCCCTGCACGCATATCAACTCTACTAGCTCAGTGTCTTACTAGTTTAATTAGTATTCCTCACTCTATAGGGGAAATATTCCCAACCGTGTAGCATGATATTTTGTATCTCATATTCAGTCAAGGAAATGTTTATAAGTAGAACAGAACAGTGCCCAAAGCGCTACCTCAAATCCATGATAGATAGCATTTTACTGCTTGCAAATTGCCTTTGATAAAGATACTTAGACGTTGAACCACTGTATTTATGTATGTGTTTGTTCCCTCTGCTAGTTATTAAAGAGAGAGAGATATTGTCCTTTGCATCAGCAGTAAAACCACTTTGCCCTACACGCTGATTATGTAAAATTAAATACTTTACAAAAATTACAAAATAACATATTAGCCATACTTTAGACCTGAAGAACATGTGTCGTAATGATGTAGAAAGCCTAAAGAATGTGACCAAATTCATACTCCAGGGATATAATTTTAAATATCTAAGGTCGACAACATAATAAACATTTTGCCAAAAATAAAAGTAGATGTTATGAATAAGTATGGAAGTAATATTTAATATTCTTGCCTAAACATCTAAGAATATAAATATAGAATGGTGGAAATACAATATAAGACACAGTGACAGTAACCAATATAAGCAGATTTGCTAAAGCACCAATCATTATGTTTTCATTAATATTTATCTAAGGCTGGATGCTGTTCTAAAGGTAGGAAGTACTATGTTCTTATTGCAGATAAGTTCATTGGGTCCCAAAAATTTAAGAAACTCATTATAAGGATTAAAATTTTAAATGTGCAAATATGAGGGATATTTCATTCTAGTGGAGATGAAGTTATATTGCAAATCACAGAAACTTACTAAGAAAGTATCAGATAGCATAGAGAAACATATCCAGTTATTATATGACTATTTCATAAAATCTGTCATGATATGTATGATTAAATTATAATTTAATAAATATTGAAGATAAATTTGGCTCTTAGGAGGAAATGAAATTTCAGAGCACATATCAAAATAAATTGCAGGTATAATATAATAAAATTAAAATACTTCCATCTGTAGGGGATATCTTTAAGCAACTTCAAAATAGAAATGTCTATAGGTTTATGGATAGAAACAAATAATTCATTTTATGAAACATATATATTCAAAATTAAGTAACGGACCACACAAAAATATTTAAAGAATTGATAGTCAAAGGGTTTACTAATTATAATATATGTATATATATATACATGTGTGTGCATCTATATCTATATCTATATATCAACATATTGATAAGAATAAGGCAAAAGCAAGAAGGAAGGAAGGAAAAGTTTAATAAGAAAATTAAATAATCAATATTAGGCCACAATCAGACAATTCATATGGTCCCAAAACCAAGTAAAGTTACTAGCCTTACCAGGTATCTGAGGCACATGGATTCAAATCAGAATAAATTAGCATTTTGAGCTGTCATATGGGGGTGATCAGACAGGAGGGGAAGAAATAGAACAAGAAAACAGAAGAAAATTAAAAAAATGTCATTTGTAAATTGATGGTGAAAGTATAAATAGCATCCTCTTTTCTAAAGTACCCTTGCATAGTTTTGGCAAAATTATTAAGTCATACTACCTTTGTTTCACGAATTCCACCATGGAGTCAATTTCATGAAACATACGCACCAGAATCTGACTAGCTGTGTCCAGCTAGGTCTGCAAGTGTTTTCTGAGTCAAGAGGCTTAGGCCCTGTCCTTGCACAGGGCATTAAAGGTTAACTCAATGAGTGCATAACAATTTTCTCAGAGAGTGTGTCTACCTGATGGCATGTTGAGTATCTATGATGCACCATGCAGAGGCCAGTATAATTTGATGTAGTAAAGGCAAATCATTGGTGAAATACTTAAAGGATTTCAGAGGCATCTGTACTGGAAAAACAGACAGTGAACCTTAAAGGTAAGGTAATATCACAGCATTTTAAATAAATTTGAGTGAGTGAGAATGTCATAATTGGAATCCTACTCTCTGGACTTACTCTAAGACACCCATGACAATATTCACTTCATCAAGGAATCAAATGGTTCTTGACCAAGGGTTGTGTTTGATTTGCAAGCCAAAACCTAGTATCTATCACTACACAACATTTCTGATGGTTTCATTTTGTAATTGTGTTTTTATTCTGTTTATTTCTCTGTTTTTCCTCTGTAAGGTGCTTAAACAACATTTTCAGATTGATTACCTGAAATGAGCTCAAATTACTTTGGAATTTTAATTAAGGCATTTAAAATAAATAATTGTCAATAATTACTGAACATTTAGTATGGGCTTGATATTGTTATGAGCCCTTTATGCATATTAATTTTAATTCTATAAACAGCCCTTTGAAATATGTGCCACAGCAACATTCCTGTTTTATGGAAGAGAATAAACAAGCCACAGAGAATTTGGGCGAGGCCACTCAGCTACTGAAGGTTACAGTGAGATTTGAGTCCAGGCAATTTGCTTCCCAACACCCAAACACCTCATCCCTACACTGTGTTTTCATCATATGTAGGTCCTATTGATACTCAGCAGGTCTGAAATTTAGCTCAGTTGGCAGAGCGCTGCTCTGAGCTCTCAGAAGTCCTGGGTTCAATCCCCAGCACTGCAAAAATGGGAAATGGACATGGCAGCCCACTCCCGGAACAATCCTGAAACAATCAGCCACCAAAAACCTTATAAAGAGCAGGGAAGCACTCACATAGCTGCCCTGGCATTTTATATATTTTTTTCTGGTAACATAATTTTATTAAAATGAAAATGAACCTTTGAAGGTGAGTGTGAATTTAAAAAAACACAGTAGAAATAAAGATAAATGCAGCTATATTTTAAGGAAATCTCCAAATGCCTAAATTTTAAGTCAGTATTGATTTATCAAACATAAAATCTATTTAACTTCACATATACCTGTAAATTAGGGAATACTGAAGATATACTTTTGATAAGAAAAGGGGAAGGGCTTTATGAAAATAATTAGTGATACACATGCTTCTCACCTTTTTCTGATAAATGTGCTTGCCAGAAAGATAAAAAAGGTTCATGCATAAATACCTTCTTATCCATGATTTACAATACGATCACATAAGATAGAAGTAAGCTATTAATTTGCAAGTTAAATAACCTCATTTATTGACTTTTTTAATATTTGATTTTTATATGTACAATTGTAATATTAACCTGTTTTATAAAGTTTCTTACCCTGAAATTTTAATTGCACAGATATATAATGATCTACCACCAGAGTCATAGCTATTAGCTTGTTGGGGAAATTCCACAGTTAATTTATTTTAGTTTAGCAGCTGAAGAAACCTCTCGCTGAGCAGAGAGGCATCCAATTTGCTCATCTTCTCTGCAGGAAGCTTCTTTCATTAGCCTTGACCCTTATGACCCCAAATCATGTGATAATATTTTATGATTAATAACAGAAAAGAAAGAACAAAAATGGAATGTGTGACTATTGTGTTCATTTTAAAATTGAGTATCTTAATTCATTCAGAATTGATAGATCTGTTTGATCAATCACTAGTGGTATGTACGTGTTAGAAAAATCTGATCTTTTGATATAGAAGGATTATCAAGTATATTAGCCATGATGTTTAAAGGGCAGGAAAAATTCAATGATAATTAATCTTTGCTTCAGAATTTTACAACAGAATATGCAGATGTTTTTATTTTGGTAAAACTCATAGTTTGTAGTTATGTTATTTATCCTCCAAAGAAACATTCAAAAAAATCAATTCCTAACAGCTAGGGAATATACCTCTATGAAATTCTTCTCTCACTTGTCTGCAATGTGTCTTTTATATCTACCTCAGTTGTAATAACTATATTATTTTTTACCACTCTTTCAGTTTGAGGGAAGTAAAATAAAATTAAGAAATACCAAAGTTCAGATAAGTAGAAAAAATATTACAAGCTATGTTTAAGAAATACGCCTGTTTGGCCAAGTGCAATGGTGTATGTATACAATTCCGGCACTCGGGAAGCTGGGAAGCCAAGGCTGTAGGATAGTGAGTTAAAGGGAAGACTGGGCTACATGGAAAGACTCTGTCTCAAAAAATACATACATACATACATATAAAAAGGGAACCTGGTCGGTTTACTATAGTACAATCATCACTTCCTGCCCATCCTTCTTATTTCATGAATGAGATTGTGTGATTTAATCTCAGTTTGTGAAACTGATCCCTTCAAGAGACACTAAATTAATATCGCATACAGATACAAAGAGTTGAAAGAGCCATTGAAAGTTGAGGTAGAAAGTGGCTACATGGTAGAGGGAAAAAGAAAAATCAAACTTTGTATTTAATCTTACCATCAATGGTATCAAAAACATGTGGCATAAACACAATTCTTGCTTTTGAATCTGAAATAACCAGAAATTAGAAGTACATATCAATTAATGTGGTGCTATGCAAAAAAAAAGCCACAACAATTTTAATTTATGTTTCTTATAGTTGTCTATTTTGGTAGGAAGATTCTGCTTTTTGTTTGCTGACGGGATCAGATGCCACAGGGCTATGGCTGCAGGCTCTGTTACATTAGCTGAAGGAAATTCACCCCAGAAAGAAAGGCAATAATTCACAAAGACATGAGCAGTGAAGAAAATCATGAATATACAGGATACTTATATTTGTTTTCTAGTATATTGGCGTAGACAATGCTTGTAAAAATTTAAATCCATGCTGAATATAATATGAAAAGACTTTGTTAATGCAATTATCTTCATTTCTATAAATCACCTTTCTTCCATCTAGTCATATTGTAATGACTTTTTAAATTTTATTTATTTATTTAATCTTTTTAGACTGCATCTTGCTGTGTAGATCAGGCTGGCCTTGAACTCATGATCCACATGCCTCAGCCTCCAGAATGCTGCTATTATTGGCATGTGCCAAAGCACTGGGTGCTTTTAGTTTATTTTATGAATATGCATAGAATTATTTTATGTTGAAACATAATATGCATAAATATACAAGCACATATCAAATGAGCAAGGATTTGTCCTTACCAGTCTTATCATGTATTTTATTCTCAAATGAAGAAAGAAAAACTTACAAGCCACACACTCCCTTTTCCTCTCTCCATTAACTAGACCTACTCACTGGGGGCCCCTGTTCTGAAGGAAGTAAATCACATTGACTGAATTTCTCATGTCAACATCCTCAAACATCTAATACCTATAGTAGACACAAGCTATTTGTTATGTAGAAATTTTTTTTCATTATATGTGGTGGTCATTTTGTAATAATTTATTTAGAATGTTTACCTCAATATTAATCACTCTGTAACTGGTGTATAATGTCATTCTGATGAATATTTTGTCATAATTTTTATCAAGATTTATGAAATGAGCTATGATATTTTGTTCATTTTCTATCCTATGGAAATTTTGTAAATTACAGTGCTTTATTCTTTCCATAGATGTATTGATTACATATTCATTATATTTAATAGATATTACTATTAAAGCCACCAGGTTTCTGTTTTTGAAATTTTTTATAAGACAGAGTCTATTCAATACATACGATCTCTGTTCTTTTGTTCTTCTCTTTTCCTCCTTTCCTTTCCTTCTTTCTTGTTTAAGCACTGAAATACTTCAAGATGTCTTGGACTAACTTTTGAAAAAAATAGCCTAGTTCTTCAACTTTCCACAAAATCCTACAGCTCAGAAGCTCTGAAGGAAAAGCCAACTGTGGTTAGTGGCTCCTCTATTTCCAATATATTTTTCATCCCTGACAACCAAGAGCTTCAGTTGGTTTTCTATTCATTGGTGGTTGTCTGTGTCTGCAACCTACCTTGGATTCTGCCAGTGCCCAATTTCTAGCCCTCTGGAAGGAGATCAGAAAATAGTGAGTTACAACATCACTGATCATTCAAGTATGGTTCTGTGTATCTAGATTTTTATATTATTTTGATATTTCAAAGGTCTTAGATGATTTTGCTAGTGCATCTAGTTATATATCAAGTATTTTCTACTTGTTACAGGGACAGTACTAAATGACCTTAAAAATCTAATGTTTATTAATGTACTACCTAGGAGAATTTTTAGCAGTATTACTAAGTATAAGTCTGCAAAGTGCTTTAATTTTAATTTTATTTCTTTTATCAGTGTAGTGCTGATTTTGTAAAAAGAAAAAGAAGAACCATTTCTTCCCTTTTCTATATTTTATATCTGTTAAATAAATTCAGATTTATATGCAGGTGTATAACTATTAGACATAACCATGCTGTTTGATAAATTTCATATGACATTGATGATAACTCTGTGTTACAATTAATCTTTAATGATGTTGTGGCAAGTTTGTGAGTTAAAATAACATGACTTTTCAAAGAAAAGTGCCCATCAGATTTCTAATGTTTATGCACACATATTTGAAAAAAATATTTATTTTAAACAATTGACTGCATGCATGTTGTTACTTTTGCACTATTTTTGTCATTTTGAAATAGTTAATTTTGGTTAGTGTTCTCAAGCAGTTAAAGGGAAATTAGATTATCTGTTTTGAAGATATAATATTTTATGACTTTTAATAATTGTTTCTGAAGATGAGAGTGCTGAGGTCTTTTATTCATATGCTGTGTCACTCCATTTTTCCTTATAGGTTTTATAATTGTTATTTCATAGTTTTATACTATTAGCTTCATGAAAAATGCTGGATCTCATGTATTGGGTCATTCATTATTCCAAGATGGATGACTTCTTACATTCACATAATGGCCGCTACTTGCTGTTTGTCCATTTGTTTGCTATTTGTCATTTTCTTTATGTCCAAACTACTGTAAGCCATCAATTACATTCTGAGTCTGCTATGTTAAATAAAGTTTAACAAACAGAAATGGGTGAAAAGAAGTAGATTTATTTACAGTTTGCCTAAACTGGGAAAAAAGAAACAGCTTTAAATTTCCCTTTGCCTTTTCTGTACTACTGCTCTATCTTTTACAACAAACACAGAACCAAAAGCTAAAACAAAAATGTGGAACAAAACCTAGGAAATATATAGTAGATTTAGCTGTTAGCTAATGGTATCTTGTTCTGGGAGGAACATTTCCTTCCCTGATACTCACACTTTAGTTTCTCAGTATGGGATATCCTGCTGAATCTTTAATCCCCCAGGATCTGTGTCCATTCTAGAATTAGATCTCTTATATTTATTAAATTTATATAATAATACATAATACCTTTTGAAAAGTTCTATTGCTTGGGCAGCATGAACTTTTAATGTTCCCTATAATTTAACTAATAATATACTGACTTTTCTGTTAGTGGTGGATTTTTTATCAGGTTTTCATGTCTTGATACATGATTTTATTTCATGTTTCATTTATTTAAATTTCATTTTTTGTATTTTTTATTATTTACTAAGTGTTAATCTTTGAAATGCATTTATTGATTCACCACTATAAGAAATTACTATATTTACACTAGGATAGTTTTTGTTTTAGTTTTGTTTCTGTTTTTGCTTTTGTTTCATTCCTAGATTGTTTTCTGTTAGGAGACTTGGATTGTGCTGGCTGACATCTCTATTTTGTAAACATCTATAATCCAGTTGCTTCTTCAATGTACTTAAAATGATGGATTTCATGGTATCTATATTTTCTTTCTCCCTCACTTATCTGTCAGTTTGCCTTACTGTGAGGCTTGTGTGTTGCCCATGATGCTGAAAGCTATGACACCATTATTACAGATACCAGTAGGGTCACTCATGGTGGAACGGTTTGAACTGAGCTTCCAGACTAAGACAGACTATGAAGCAGGACCTGGCAGCCACACCTGAAACAATCAGCCATGAAAACTATGAATGGCAGAGAAGTACTACCAAATAGAGTACCAGAAAATGAGTCCCCTAGGTTGGAAGACACTCAAAAGACACCTAGGGAAGAGTTGTCTCCACAAAGTAATAATCATTGTTAGGTGCCATCTAGTTAGGTCCAACTCATAGCAAAACATTATTAAAAAGATAGAAAAAAAGGAAAAGATCAAATTGCATGCCAAAATAGACTGAAACTTGCCCTTGAATGTCAAGCAGCTAATTTAAAAGGAAGACATGACAAAGTTAAAGAACTAAACAGAAGTATACAAAGGGCAGCTCAAAAAGGCAAAATTAAATATTATAATGACATGTGCAAAGAGCAGGAGATAGAAAACAAAAAAGGAAAAACATAATCTGTTTTTCTCAAGCTTAAAGAATTGAAAAAAAATCAAGCCTCGAATAGCAATTGTGATGGATTCTAGAGGGAAAATATTAAATGAGCAGATAATATCAAAAGAAGATGGAAGGAATAGTCATTATACTCAAAAAGAATTAATGCAAGACTAACCATTTAAAGAGGTTGCACAGGATCAGGAACCAATGGTACTGAAGGAAGAAGTGGAAGCTGCCTTGAAGGAACTAATGAAACACAAGGCTCTAGGAATTGACTGAATATTAATAGAGATGTCTCAACAAACAGATCCAGCACTGGTGGTACTCACTTATTTATGTCAAGCGGTTTGGAAAGCAGCTACCTGGCCAACTGACTGAAGGAGATATTTGTGGCTATTCCCTAGAGAAGGGGTCCAACCAAATGAAGAAATTATCAAACAAAAGAATTAATATCTCTCACAGTAAAATTTTACTAAAGATCATGCAAAAGCAAGTGCAGCAGTATATACACAAGAAAATGCCAGAAAATGAAGCCAGATTCAGAAGAGGGTGTGGAACCAGGGACATCTTTGCTGATGTTAGATGGCTATTAGCCAAAAGCAGAGAATATCAGAAAGATGTCTATCCATGTTTTATTGACTATGCAAAGGCATTTGTTTTGTGGATCACAACAAATCATGGATAACACTGTAAAGAATGGAAATACCAGAGCACTTAATTGTAGTCTTGAGGAATCTATATGTGGACAAGGATGCAGTTGTTTGTACAGAACAAGGAAACACTGTGATTTTCTATTTATCTTAACTGTGCTCTGACATATATGATAAATGAATCTAAAAATATATAAGGGAAAATTTTTAGAG
>VMDO01035408.1:0-16071 GCA_007922755.1 Pedetes capensis | reverse complement strand
CTAGGACATAGTAAACAAATGCCTATAAAAACACACAGTATGAAACCACCTCAAGAAGCAAGTAAAAACAGGAACAAGACTATAAATATTAGTAATTGGGATAAAATGATTTTTAGAAATTCCCTAGAGAAAAATTCAGAGTCAGTTTCTTCAGTGAATTTATCAAAACACTAAAGAGCATCAATACTTCACAAATGTTTCAAGAAGAAAAAACAAACAAACAAAGGAAAAGAAGTTGAAAAAGAAAGTAACCTATAGCTTACTCTGTAATACTAGCAATAAAAAATTAAAAAATGAAATTGAGATAGTAATTTATATATAATAGCCTCAGAAAAGAAAATCCTTAGGTATAAATTTAACTCCCAAAATGCAAAACTTACTGAACACTATAAAATACTGCTGAAAGAAATTAAGATAGATCTAACTACATGGAAAATATTCTATATTTTATTTTTTAAGAAATTTTTATGTACATATATCTATAACTTGAAATAAAACCTATTCAATCCTATAAAATCATAGCTTTTTTATTTTGATGAAACTTTGGAGTTGATTCTAAAATTCGTGTACATGCATGGGGGATCAAGAGAAGAGCCCAAATCTTGAGAAAAACAAAGTTTGACTCTCACTCTCCAATTTCCAAACTGACCACAAAGCTATAGTTATCAGAAACTGTGGTCCTGACATAATAATAAATATATAGACCAAAGGAATAGAATTGAAAATCCAAAGCTGTGTGTTGTGGTGCACAACAGTAATTCCAGTGATATGGGAGGCAGAGGCAGGAAGATCATAACTTTTAGGTCTGAGTTTGAAGCTAGAGGCAGCCTGCATAACTTAGCAGACCTTGACTCAGAGAATAAAAATATGGGCTGGAGGTGCAGTTCAGTGGTAGAGCACTGGCAAAGTATGTGCGAGGCTATGGGTTTAACCCCCAAATACTGCAAAAAATAAAATTAAAAAGAAAGAAAATCCAGAAGTATGCCCATACATTTTGGTCAGTTGATTTCCGACAGAGTTTCCAAGAGAGTTTCATGGAGAAAGAATGTTGTTGTTGTTGTATGCCATTGAGTCAGTATCCAACTCATAATGACCATCATAGGGTTTTCAATGGCTGACTGTTTTGGGATTGCATTGGGAGTGGATTGCCACGTCCTTCTCCCATTTTTGCGGTGCTGGGAATTGAACTTGGGACCTCAGAGACTACAGCGCAGGGAGAAAGAATAGTCTTTTCAACAAATGGTTCTAGGACAACTGTATATCCTTACTCAAAAGAATGACACTGAACCATTACCTTACCATATAAGAGGTGTGATTAAAAAAAAAAAAGTATAGCACATGTTTAAATAAACTTTATTACACTAAATGACACATTGCCATTAACCTTAAAAAAATACTCCTCTGGATTTGAACTCACTTACCTCATTATTCTTGGCATTTTCTGAAGAAGTTCTGAAAGTCTTCTTTCATGAATATCTTTAGTTTCATCCTCCATCACAACAATGCTCCATTAAAAACTCCCAAAACTCTAAGAATGGGAGAAACTATTGGCAAATTATATATCTGGTTAGGATCTAATTTTCACAATATGTTAAAGAATTCTTACAGCTCAATGACAAAAAGACCAATAACACAATGAAAATTAGATTTTAATAGATATTTTTCCAAAAAATCACATAAATGCCCCAGAAACATCTCAATGTTTGTTAGTTATTGTTAAGTGTTGTCAAGTCTGTCAAACTCATGCCCAGCACTATGTCAGCACTTCTCTGCTATTCATAGGATTTTCAATGACTGATAGTTTCAGGAGTGGGCTGCCAAGTCCTTCTCCCAAGCCTATAGCACCCAGTATTCTCACGTGGTCTCCCATGCAAAGACTAACCAGGCATAACCCTGTTTAGCTTCCAAGATCAGTCCAGATCAGATGCCAGGGTGGTATGGCTATAGTCATTAGAGAAATACAAGTCAAAATGACAAAAGTTGGTCTTTTTTTTTTTTCTCTTTGTGGTACTGGGGAGTGAACCCAGCGATTTGCACATACTTTGCAAACACCATAATACTGAGCTCTATCCCCAATCTTTTTAAAATTTTTTATCTAGAGACAGGTTCTTGCTTTTATACAGGCTGCCTTGGGCCTTGAATTCGGAATTATCTTACCTCTGCCTCACATGTTACCAGGAGAAATATTCTTCATTCATAAAAATGAGAATAAAATACCAACTTATGCTACAAAATGGATAGAACATATATATATATATATATGGCATCCGATCCCGTCATATCTCGGAAGCTAAGCAGGGTTGGGCCTGGTTAGTACATGGTTGGGAGACCACCTGGGAACACCAGAAGCTGTAGGCTTGGGAGAAGGACCTGGCAACCCCCTCCCAAAAATCAATCTGCCATTGAAAACCCTATGCACAGCAGAGAAGCACTGACAATAGTATTTCCCCTTTTGTACAGAGGGGCACTATGAGTCGGATACCAATTCCACAGCACCTAACAATAACAACACAACAACTATATATATATATATATATATATATATATAGAAGTTTTACACACACACACACACTGAAACAGACCAAAATCTCACATACTATATGTTTCTGTTTATATAAAATGTTCAGAATAGGCCGGGCGCGGTGGCACATGCCTGTAATCCCAGCAGCTCAGGAGGCAGAGGTGGGAGGATCGCAAATTTGAGACCAGAGGTAGTCTGTGTAATTTAGCAAGAACCTGTCTCAAAAAGTAAAAAAATGGGCTGGGGGCGCAACTCAGTGGCCCAGCACTTGCAAAGCATGCAGGCGTGAGGCCCTGGGTTCAACCCCCAGTACCAAAAAAAAAAAAAAAAAAAAAAAAAAAAAAAAAAAAAAAAAAAAAAAAAGTGCAGAATAGGAAAATCTACAGAAATAGAAAGGAGATTAGTGGTTATAAGAGAATAGGGGAAGGAGAAAATGGGGAATGACTAAAGCATATGAAGCTCTCTTAGGTCTGTGATTGGACAGATGCACAATGTTGTACTATAATCCACTGAACTGCAACCTTTAAAATGGTAATTGTGCTATATGAACTTTGTACCAACTTTTTTTAAAAAGGGGGGAAGTACAGGCTAGAGTTTCTAGATGCCATACTGTGGGACAGCAGCTGTGACCTATGCAGTGTGACTAGTCATCAAACCACAGTATTGCAGGAGGCATCCTGGGGATTAGTTAGCAAGTCCTCTTCTCTACAAACTGATCTCATGCTAATCCATCCAAAAAATTAGCTCTGACAAGATTTTGGACCTTAGGAGAGTGTGAAAGATGTGATTGGTCTTCCATACATGGAGGAGAAACAGAAAGGTAGAGCTTAGTTCTTAGTTCTTTCTTCATTTCTGTGTGGAAATCTAGAATATCCATGCCAATTCTCATAGTCTTATTATTCTTTCTTCTACCAAGATGACCATTAAAATTACTGACAAGTCAGAATTAATATGTCAAACCTTAGTATTCACATTGGATTTCATGACTCCATTATAGCACAGTTAGTCCTGTATTTAGGGCTAATCATTTGTACATGTAACTTTCCTCTCTCAGAGAATGAAATGTTGATGAGGAATTGCTTCAGTTTGCAACCTGAAATATCTTACAGAAAAATATTACAGAAGTTGATTTTTAAGTTGATTGTCTATACAACATTGGAGAGAAAGGGAAACATTTCATTTGGAGAAAATATGTTCAAAGAAAAAATTTATTAGTGGGGATTATTAATTTTTAGTTAGCTACCTAGTTACATCAACAAGGGCGAGGTTTTAAAAAATACAAATGCCTATACCTAACTCAAGAGTTAGTGCTACAGAATCTATACAATAAGTTCTAATGGGAGGATTCTAGAAATATATACTTCTAAAAATGTTTCCTGGGTGGTTCTAAAGTGAATTGATATATAGGAATTGCTTCTGTAAACAATCTCCTGGAGAACAAGGACTATGCTTTACTCATGTTTATCTTCAGACTAAGTCTAGACAGGTTTTCCAATAGAATATGAATGGAAGCTGTCCCCATAATTTCTAGGTAAAAGTAAGTACTTTGCTCATTCCTTAATCACTAGAACCAAACTATAACAAGGTTATTGACCATAAATTAATCTTTAATATTCAAGTTACTAAATGTGTGACCAATTACAAAATTCTTTGCAATCTTGTCAAATGACCTAAAAATTTGTATAAACTCTATTTTTTTGGCTTCTCTTCTCAGCTCTGTGTTTGAGGATCTGTATATCTTATTAGTACTATTAGCTTCCATATGTCAATGCAAGGCATTTTATGGGGACTTGTCATTAGCAGTGTAAAAACTAATTGCAAGTTGCATGCTACATTAATTTTTCCCATAAACAAATATCTGAGAAGTGAAACATATGCTAATAAAGAACTGATAATTTTATCCACATACCTGCCAAGACAGATGGAAGGTACCTCAGACACCAAATTTTGACAAGCAAAGAATTGCAAGCCAAAACACTCTTTTGTAAGTCTTGACAAGTTCCATATAATCTGTTGTTGTATTTACACCAGTAAGCAGCATTTTCCTACACCAGCTTGCTTTTGTTTTTGAATTCCTATTTTCTGATGAAATATGGATATGTAAAGTAAGGGACAGGCCTGTGTGGTGACTGTAATCCAAACCAAACACATGGCTTTGAATATTGTACTTTTGGGCTAATACGTGTCTGAAGATGTCATCTGCTCCTTCCTCCTGGCTTTACACTGGTGAATGCTAAATCGGTAGAAGCAGATGGCTATCTCTTCTCCTCAATTAAATTAAATATAGTTGTATTAACCTTCTCAAGAAATTCTCAAGGGATAAAATCTCTTATACAGTCTGATTCAAGTAAAGGAATTTCTGTCAATGCCATACATGTATTTTCTAGGTTATTTTAAAGCAAACAATGATAAATCTGTACTCAGCTGATAGGAAAGGAGAGGTATAGTTAGGTGTGACACTATTTCCCTTTTGAATCAATGGAAATCAAAAGAGTATAAGAATAAGTGTATGCATACTTTCAGATTGCAAAATGCATCTATTAATAGTTTTTCAGAATAGCTATTGCCAGTTTTGATTTTTTCCCCTACAAGATCAGACAATTTAATGAGAATGGTTGAACTAACAGTTGCTGAACTCTCATATTTTCAAGGGTAAAACAAGAGATAAGTTAGGCAATTTTAAATTTCATTCAAGCATTCTAGATGTAGCTGCAATTGAAGAGATAGCACTATCCAAACTATAATTATTAGCAGCTGGCTTGTATTGTTTGAATGTTATGAGGTTACCAGTACCTACAGACTGATCGCCAAACACATGTACTAGTTTAATGCCTAGCTCCCTTGTAGTAGTAGGTCCATTTGATCAACTCTTGACAATTATTTTTAAGAGAAAGTGATAAGTATCATTTCTAGGCCAGAAAAAAGAGGATGAATGTGACTTCTCCAGGCACTCTCCTCCCTTGCTCTTGTCATCCTGGAAACCCCTTAATGAAATGGCACAGTCAGAATATAAACTCTGTGTGTTAAACTCCTCAAATTTAAAGGGGACTTTGTACTTCAGCATAACCTTATGTATTCTGATACAAATACTTGGGGTGTCAAAAATGTACTTATATTTAAAAGATGTTCTCTACATATTACTTTTTGAACTGAATTATGGTAACAATGTATAGTATGATGTTCTGGATTATATTTTTACTATCACATCAGAATAAGCATATAACACATTCTTTTTTGTTTAGTACATGGGTCGAACCCAGGGCCTTGTGCCTGCATGCTTTGCAAGTGTTGCACCCCCAGCCCATTTTTTTTTACTTTCTGAGACAGGGTCTCTCTAAATTACACAGACTGCCTCTGGTCTCGAACTTGAGATCCTCCTGCCTCTGCCTCCCGAGTCGCTGGGATTACAGGCATGCGCCACCCCACCTGGCTTCATATAACATATTCTTAAAGCATCAAAATGGAAAGTTTTCATCCCAAGATGTGTATACAAGTTTTAGCACCCTGTTTATATGTTGAATTAGGAACAAAAAGACCTGAGTTTGAGTCAAAGTCCCAACTCCTCTATTAGTTTTATGAATTTAGTAATGTCAGGTAACTTTGATTAACAACTCCTCCATAAAAATTAGTGTTCACCAAAAATCCACATTCTGACATTCTCTCCATGAGTTTTACTTAGTTTGGAATCATATGACTAATTTTTAATAAACTCAGGACAATAATGATATGTATGCTTTACAGTCAGAGGCAATAAAATCTAGTTTTCTTCATTCATCTCCTTTTTCCTGTCATGATGCTGCAGAAGCCGTGTGTCAGTGGTGTAAACTCTATGAGAGAGGACCAGGACAGGAAAAATGGACTGTAAATAATTTAATAAGAATGCCTGTTTTGTTTAAACTAATGAGATTTAATGGTACTTTTTTTTACTTCCACATAGATTTGTTTATCCTGATTAATTATCTGGCATTTAAAGCAATATTATTCTGATCCCTTATAAAGTACTCTATGTTCCTTAACAATGGTATGCAGAATATGATCTATAGACTTGTGCTCAACCACAAAATGTGTGGTGTCAGTTCACAATTAGAAAAGTATGGAAAATATGAGTAAGACTCTAGATACTTTTTATAGCAATTTAACATTTCCATGATATCCAAGTGTGTTCTATTTCAAACATTCATTTTATCTTCTTTTGCATCATTCCATGACAAATTTGAGAGAGAAAACAAAAGGAAAGTTGACATATCAGTCATTTGAAAATGTTGAATGAATGAATTGTCTGGATTACTCATACAGAGTTATATATATATTGACATGATCTTAGAATGAGATTTACCCTTTTTGATAAATATATCATATACTCATTTTAAATAATGTAAGTAACAGACTGAAAAGCAAGGAGAAGAAAGCAAGTGACTAAAATTTCCTTATTAACATTTTGCTGAATTCTTGGTATCTACTTACACATATGCATATAAACTTTTGTATTAATAGAATTATAATGGTCAAATTATGCAATATGCCTTGAATATGTATCAGGGAAAAATCTACATGTCAATAATTTTATTCTATACATCATTACTGATAAACACTTAGTATTGCATGCACTTACTGTACCTTACTTTTCTTATTCCTCCTTGATTCAAATTTCACTTATTTGCAAGCATTCATCACCATAATAAACTTCATCAATAAACATACAGTTGCAAGCCAGGCTCAGTGTTGCAGCCTGTAATCCCACTGGCTCCGGAGGCAGAGGCAGGAGGATTGCAAGTTTGAGACCAGAGGCAGTCTGCATAATTTAGCGAGATCCTGTCTCAAAAAAGTGAAAAAAAAAAAAATAGGCTAGGGGCACAGCTCAGTGGTCCAGCACTTGCAAAGCATGCAAGCGTGGGGCCCTGGATCCAACCCCTAGTACCACAAATAATAATAATAATAATAATAATAATAATAATAATAATAATAGTGATACAGTTGCACATATAGTCATCTTTCAGTATCCAGGGGAGATTGTTTTTAGGATCTCCCCCAGAGGCTCAATGGCACCTGAAAACTACAACAACCACATACTAAAGTCCCTTATATAATATGGCATAATATTTGCATATAACTTCCACACCTCATTTATGTTAGTTATAATACCTAATGCAATATAAGTACTATGTAAGTAATTATACTGTACTCTTTGGGGAATTATAAGAAAAAATGTCTGTACACATTAAAAATTGCATCTGTACTGAACATTTTTGATCTCTGGTTGGTTGAATTTGTGGATGCAAAGGGCTGACTGGGGTGTAAATTGTAAAACACAGGATGGCTGGGGCAATAAGTAATCCTCTCTTACAGACATTACTGGATTATGGTTCTTTGAACAACGGCTAAAAGAGACCATTTCTTCAAAGATAGACATTTTTAATGTTCCTTATATTTTCCATATTAGAGACATACTTTCTTTATGCAGCCATTGAAGTAATGTACTTCTCAGTGCCTGCATACATGTGCTATCTAATGGTCAGCAATTACTACAATTTACTTTCACATTATTCAGAGCAAACCAAGGACAAATCCAGCTGGCCAACATGCCTACAGAGCCATTTTCTTGGATAGTAAGGAGCATATGAATCAGATAGTGTCTATTTTGTATCTCTCCCTTGGCCAGCAAAAGAAATGGAATGAGACTAAATTTTCTTTGGTGAGCCCATAATTTTATGATCCGTCTGTTCAAGAAGGACAGTATGAAGCAGATAGGATTTCTCATGCTATCTCAGGGACTAGAAAAATGCAAGAGGACACAATGATTTTAATCCTTTTTCCAGATCTATAATTTATATATAATTCAATTAAGATACTACATGCAAATTGCTGAGAAAGCTATAAGTACTAAAAGGTGAGTTTTAAGCAGAATGCTTTCATCTTAAATATATGAATATTTTAAAATGAAATTTTATAAAATCAAACTTTTGCATGGACTAGTGCATTCTAAGAGCAAGCTATTAGAGTAAGGTATTATTATTTCATCCTTAAATTCAAGAGGAAGTTATCTTTCCTTAGGTTGCATAGTATTTAAGGAGTATTCTAATTTTCCTTTCTAATTTCAAGGAATTCTCTATTACCTCTTTCATCCTATCAATCCCATGTTTTCATTGGTATCTAGAATAAAACTGAAAAAGACAGGTATGACAGGAACAGGAAGTTTATTCCAACTGGAAGTAGTTAATGTCTCAGATAGAATATATAGTTTTAGAGGCTACATGTGCATGTACAAAATAACGAGGTTATGTTGTTGATCGAAATAGCTGCAGTCACGGTAAACCAGAGGGCCAAATCTGCAGAAATGGCCATGTCTGAAAGATTGTTTTCCAAAGCATCAGAAAAAGAATAAGAACCTTTCTGAAACTATGAGTTCAATGATAGTAGAAAGAATATATTTGAAGGAAGAGAGGAGGCTCCTAGGAATTAAAATTGGACAGATGCAGGATAGAGTAAGTCTCTTACTTGAAGTCTAAAGTTCTATTGTGGGATTACTTATTAGGAAAGTATTCAGAAATGAATTTGGTTTATCTTTAAGAGTGATTAGGCAGCATATAAATAAGACTATTCCAAAGTAGATATTTTGAGCATGGATATTTTGAACTCTTTCTTTTAATAGTTTCATTTGTTTTCAAACTTTATCTTAGTGTATGTGTGTGTGTGCTTGCATGTGTGTGTGTGCGTGTGTGTGTACACTTATACTTGCATGCATCCTTGAATATAAAATAACATTTTTGGAGAGGGAAGTCCTGAGAAGTTAAGGGGTAAGTGAACACGAGCAATGTACAATGAAATACATGTATGGGAATGTCATAATGAGGCCCACTAAATTACCAACAAAAATAAAAATAAATGAATAAATAACATCTTTAACAGTAGGAGCAGAGCTCAGGTGGAGACTCTAAGATCTCAGAAACTGGACATATTTTCAGGAGAGATAGAAATTAGCTTGTCTCTGTGTCTAGTTTAAGGCACACATCACACTAAACTGATAATTTCAATAAGGAAAAGATGAGGGTACAAATATTCAACCACAATAGGAATTTCTGGTTGTAACTATCTGACACTAAATACTACATGCAAACATAGAGGTGGCAGATAGGGGACACTGAGGAACACAAAAGTGTGTAGCTTTGATTTGAGGAAAAATATGTTCAGTATAATAAGAGCTGCCAATATATGAATATCATTTTTAAAAAAATATAATTTAGCACCGGGCGTGGTGGCACATGCCTATAATCCCAGCGGCTCAGAAGGCATTAGTGGGAGGGTCGCAAGTTTGAGACCAGAGGCAGGCTGTGTAATTTAGGGAGACCCTGTCTCAAAAAGTAAAAAAAAAAAAAAAAAATGGGCTGGGGGTGCTCAGTGGTCCAGCACTTGCAAAGCAAGCAAGAGCGAGGCCCTGGGTCCAACTCCGAGGATGGATATATATATGAAATATATATATATATATATATGAAATATATGAAATATATATATATATATGATTTCAGCCTAAACTGCCTTTGTGATAAAGTGTATGTAATTGCTTGTTCATTCAGCATAAAATCATGTAAAATCTATATCTTTTAAGTATCAGTAGTCATGCATTTGTTTCTCTGACCTCCAAGCACATCTTCCATACTTTCCATCTCCTTCATAATTTTGTAAACTTTAATATCTTCCTCTTCCCAAGATGGATAGCAACAAATTTTCAGTTTTTTCTAGGAAAAAGATTTCTCTCTCTCTTATCATCATAATAATCACACTCCAATGTTTTGTATTTTCATACACCCATATTACAGAAGGCAGTCCTCACAGCAAACATCCTTAGTAACTGCCTTGCCTTGAATAGTAAAAGAAAAAAATCATAAATGGAATGTATACCATAACACGTGGTTGAAAAATGACTAAGTTTGGACTGAATTATCAGGTTCTAAAAAGAATTCCTCTTTCCTGTGTCTTAAATTGGCTGGCATTCTGATAAAATCAGCCTAAGCATTAAAACCAAAACATTCCTCAATTCAACCTCAGCTCTCTGTTTTCCAGGAATTGCTTTCATGATGAAATGGTGCTGCTTTGGATTCTGCATCCAGATGGCAATACAAAATGAGAAGAACTTCTCTGATAATCTCAGACTTCCAAAATGTTTGTTTTGCATATGAAGAAATAAGTTTTTAAGGAGGAACATGTGGTAATGAAGAAGGCACAGGCAGCTTTTCTAAATTGATTCTCACTTGCAGAAGACAAATCTGCTTGGCATGTGACTATTAAAAACCATTGAATGATTTTGTGAAGCAAATATTTCTCCCTCTGCAGAAAGATTGCTCTTCATGCTGTGACCCTAACAATGAAATCTCCTCAAATTACTCTTCTACTCTCAGATTCTGGGAATACAAGCACACACTGACATTAATTTTAAAGTCAATTCCTGAAAGTCCAACATAGGTAAAGGACTATCCCAGCCTATCAGATTGAATAAATTCATCCCTATACTCCCAAAGCAATTAACCATTGAAAACCCTATGAAGGTCACAATAAGTCATACAGGACTTGCCAGCACCTAACAACAACAACAGCATATACCTCTTATTGTGGTACCAATAAACCAATATCCTGCAAGAGAAATGATCAAATGATCTAGCTCTCCAGTTTATATTGGATTAGGATAAATGACCATGCTTTTTTGTGTAATGTATCTATGATCAGACAGTTTTGACATCTCAACTATCAAAAAAGATTCCTACTTATACTTCTGAGTTCAATTACTCAAACTCCCACATGAATCTATATTGTCCTGGCATTTTTTTCAATTTATAAGACCAAGTCATTTGACTCTTAATATCCTTCCAGTGATATGAACATTTTTCTCCTTGGAATACTCGAGTGTGCTACTAATTCCAGCAGGAGACAAAAATTCTGTCTGTGACAAACAGTTACAAAATGATTGTTGTGTAACTGGACTCTCACACTCAAAGTACCCAGCTAAATACAAAAGATGATTGGGTCAATTGGGTGGATTTAGTTAAAAACAGAAATCTTTTTTTTTCCAATAACGAGGGGCTGAGCCTAGTGCCTTACACTTTGCAAACACTCACCTGCTGAGCTGTATCCTCAGTGCCTTTTTAAATTTTTATCCTGAGACAGGGTCTCACTAAGTTACTCAGGCTGTCTCTGTCCTTGAACTGGCAATTCTCCTGCCTCCACCTCCTGAGTCATTAAAAATAGATGCCATTGAGCCTGGCCAACACATAACTCTTTCATTGGTAAGAAAAAATATGTATGTACCCATGCGATTTGGTGATGTTTGGATATGTATGCACACTTATAACTAATTAGATTACAATATAGCAAATATTCACTACCACTTTGTTAACTGCAACGGAATGTAGCCACTGTAGCCAATAGAACCCAGAGAAATCAGGAGCTTAAAGTGGTCGTGTGCTGTGCTTGCTTTCACAGGCTCCTGTATTTTGCCACAGGAACATGCAGTAAATAACGCATGGACTGGTGTGATAAATATGAGAGTTACATCATGCAGATCTTGATTCACCATGTAGCTTAGAATTGAGTTCTGCTTAACCAGCCATGCCCCTGATTATCTGCAGAGATGTGAAATGAAGTAATTATTATATCACTAAACTTTGTGGAGTTTTAATTGTAAAGCATTATTGTGTGAAAATAGGTAATCTAAAAAACATATGTATTTACTCTCAGTACTTCCCCCTTTTTAATAGGATTTCCTTCAACTGCACATGGTAGTTGTGAACACTAACTATTAAGTCACATAACCTATGTTCAAATTTTTGCTTAGCTACTTAATACTACCTATCAGACTTTGAGGTAATTTATACACACCACAGAGTTCTAATTTACAGAATTCCGATAGGGATATTAACTCCATGGAGTTTTTGTATGAATTATGTCAATATATGCAAGTGCATATAAACCATTTGAAACATAGGAGTCAATAGAGAGTAGTTATGATATTCATTACTTATATTGGTACATAAGCATATGGATCTATCTTTATTTTCATGCCTCATTACCCTAGATGCCACCTGTTCTGTGTTACATATCTACTCAATGACCCATTTATGTGTACATATACAATATCAATCAGAAGCTACTTCAGTACAAAAAGCCCAAGAGGAATTCATCTGCATTGGTGACCACTTCTAACAAGTTCAATATATTTACTTAGCAGTAGGTATGACAGACAGGGCAATTGTACAATCACAAAATTTGTGCCCTTGGTACCTTCAAGGGAGTAAAAAGTAACATCACCATATCTCAAGATTCAATGATGTATAAGATTTATATTCAAAATACACATTTTCTTACTGGAAGAGGTAACCCAATATTTAAACATCCTTCTTTTGGTATCTTGTTAATAACTATTGAACAGATAATATGTAGTATTTTATTTCATTTTACAGGATATCCAATATTAAATTAGTACTTTTAAAAAGTAGTTTAAGGAGAAAATATACTTAGTATTCCAAATTAAGTTGAAAATTCTAGTTCCAAGGACCATTTCATGTTCCTGTTGCTAAAATTGTTTTAATCTTTTATTATTTAAGCACATGTTATAATTCCTACTGGAAAAAGAGAAGGGTGATAGTTAGGTAACAATTAGCTATTATGTATATAAAATACAGCAAATAAAAGTTGTGAGAATATAGAAACTGGATGTGGTAGTCATTTTTGAATAATAGGAAATTTTATCCTTCTATATGCTTCATCCTTCAGACTACACAAGCAAAGTCACACATAAATTGACCAAAGAACTAATTTACACATGGAACCAGAACACATTTTTTAAAATTAATAAAAAGTAGATATGTAGTGGTATCTCAATGATATTTTAATTTGATATTTCCTATTGATATATGATATTTAGCATCTTTTCAAATGATTTTTTTGTCATCCCAGTCTGTGACTTGTCTTTCCTTTCTCATCTGTCCTTTACAAGAGCAGGGGGTTTCATTTTAATGAAGTCTAGCTTACCAGTTTTTCTTTGGTGGATCATGTTTGGGGTGTTGTATATAAAAGTCCTTGCCAAAGAAATTGTATAAATTTGCATTTTAAATTCAGATCTATGATTTATTTTTGAGTTAATTTTTGTAATACTTATAGGTCCCCTTTCTTTCTCTCTTCCCCCACCTTCCCTCCCTCTTAAAGATCAAGAGAGAGCCAGGAATTGTGGCACAGGCAGAAGGCAGAGAGAGAACATTGCAGAGTTCCAGGCCAGCAGATGCTGCAGAGCAAGACCCTGCCTAGAGAAGGGGTGGGATGGAGATTGGCTTTGTTTTTTCTTTTACATGTGGTATGTATCATCAGCATGATTTTTGGGAATGTGTATTCTTTCTACATATAACTCTCTTTGTTTTTATGGCATCAATTTCAATAAATTACATCTTTTAAGGAATTGGTCCATTCATCTAACTTTTCTAACTTAAGGCATAGTGTTGTCCAAAACTGTTTATTATCATTATAATATCCATAGGATCAAACATGCTGGCTCAAATTTCATTTCTCATATTAAAATAATCTGTTTCCCTTGTTTCTGTTCAGCTTTGCTAAAGGTATTTGATTTTATTGATTAAGAATGAGGTTTTGGTTCATGGATTTTTCTCTATATCATCTCTGTAATTCCATTGACTTTTGGGAATATTTATTATTTTTTCCTGCTTACTTTGGATTCAGTTTGCTTTTCTTTTTCAAGGTTCTTACATCTCCTAATATATGCATTTAACAGTGTATCTTCTAACTAATCACAACTTTTACTACATCATATAATTTGAAAAGTTGTATTATCAATGTCATTTAATTTTGTTTTTAAAATCCTTAATAGTTCTTCCTTGGCACATGCACTGCTTTGAATTCTACTCTTTATGTAGCGAAATATCCAAATATTTTGGGATTCTCTAGCTTTTGTGATTATAGATTTCTATTTTAATTCTATTGTGGTCTGAGAATTTGCTTTATATAGTTAATGTCTTTGAAATGTTCTAAAGCATGTTTTATGGTTTAAGATGTGGCTTATATTTTGGTAAAGTTTGTATGTGAACTTAAAAATGTGTATTTAAATTTTGCTGGATGAAATATTGTACAAATTTCAATTAGAGTCAGTTTTTAATGATACTTCAACTATATAGTTGATATTCAATTCAGGCACAGAGTGATTAATTTTCTGCCTTCTAAATCTGTCATTTGTTGATCTAAGGTGTGAACATGGTGTCAGGAGGGACCAATCTCTGGAGAAGGGCATCATTTTTGGGAGAATGCTGGGTCAATGAGAAACAGGAAGACCCTGAACTAGATGGATTGATACAGTGGCTGCAACAATAGGCTTAAACATAAAAAAGATCATGTACTTGGCACAGAATCAGAGAGTGTTTCATTTTTATTATAGATAGGGTCACTGTGAATTAGACCCAACTTGACAGCACCTAACAACAACAACAACAACAACAACAACAACAACAACAACAACAACAATATTTGTTGAGTATTTCTCCAAAATACTTGAGACCAGCAGTGTTTTAGATATTGGAGTTTTTGGGGATTTTGGAAGATTTTCATAGACTTTGCCAGTTCAGCATCTTTAATCTGAAAGTCTAAAATCTGAAATGCTCAAAAACTAAAGCCTTTTCACAGATTTGGCTCAAAAAAATTAAATGAAAATATTTCAGATTTTCAGATTAGGGATATTCAGCCTGTAGTAAATTTGTCTCTCTTTTCAGTTCCATCTGTCTTTTTCATCATTTTGATATATTGTTACTGAGTGCACAAACATTAAGAATCATATGCCTACATGGAGAAGAAACTCCATTTTTATTAAGTAAGGTACCTCTTTATCCTTGAGAAACTTCCTTGCTCTTAAGTATCTTTGCCTGCAGTTAATACAACTACCTCAACTTTCCTTTTGATTTATGTTAGCATGGTATATTCTTCATTCCTCTATTTTTAGCTCTGTTTCTTCATAATTAAAGTAGATTTCAGCAAGGCATTGTGATACATGTCTGTAATCCCAGTGATTCCAGAGGTGGAGGCCGGAGGATCACAAGTTCAAAGCCAGAGATAGACTGCATAATTGAGACCTTGACTAAAAAAAATTAATGGGGCCATGGATGCATCTCAATGGTAGAGCACTTGCAAAGTATGTATAAGGCCATGGGTTCAGGTCTCCAGCACTGCAAAAAAAAAAAAAAAAAAGTGGATTTCATGTATATAATATACACTTTTAAATTTTTATCCATTCTGGCAATCTGTTACAATTTGTATATGAAGAACATTCACATTCAAAGTGATTATTGATGCAGTAACATTAGTATCTATATTTGTAATTTTAATTTGTTACTCATGTGTTTGCTTTGTCTCCTACCTTTTTCTGGTTTTAATGAAAAATTTTACATAATTCATTTTTTAAATTGTTTCTCTCACATTGACAATATACAACTACAATTTATTTATGTCTACTTTAAATAGCTCTATACTACTTCATGATTTTTATGTATCTTATTACTGAGTATTCC
>VMDO01035407.1:0-16075 GCA_007922755.1 Pedetes capensis | reverse complement strand
GCCACAGCACCTGGCCTGCTGGGGTTTTTGAGTTAGACATGACTCATTCTTTCCTATTTCTCGTTAATTCATCATTTCCTCTTATGAGGTTTATTCTTTCCTGTACTTGTGATTGAGACTTTTTTCTTCCTGTGTATAGGATTCCTTTAAGTATTTTCTGCAGTGCTGGCCTGGTGGTCATGAATCGCTTTAATGTGTGCCTGTCTTGGAAGACTTTTGTTTCTCCATTGATTTTAAATTGTACCTTTGCTGGATATAGTAATCTTGGTTGGCAGTTATTTACTTTTTAGGGCTTAAAATATTCATTCCATACTTGTCTGGATTTTTAGGGTTTGTGCTGAGAAGTCTGATGTTAAGCTGATGGGTTTGCCTTTGTAAATAAGTTGGTGTTTTTCTCTTACAGCTTTTAATATTGTTACTTTGTTGTGTAGTCTTGGCATTTTAAGTGTAATGTGTTGTGGAGAGGTTCTTTTCTGGTTGTGTCTATTTGGGTTTTATTTATTTATTTATTATTTATTTTTTGTAGTACTAGGTGGCTGAACCTAGGGCCTTGCTCATACTTTGCAAGCACTTTACCATTGAGCTACACTCCCAGGCCCCTTTTAAATTTTTTATCTTGAGATTGAGTCTCACTAAGTTAAATAGGCTGCCTTTGACTTCAAACTTGCGATCTTCCTCCATCTCCTGAGTTATTGGAATTACAGGCATGCACCCTTGAGCCTGGCTATTTGGAGTTCTAAATGTCTCTTGTAGCAGGGTGTTGTGGCTCATGCCTGTAATCCCAGCAACTTGGGAGGCAGAAGCAGAGGCAAGAAGATTGCAAGTTCAAGGTCAGAAGCAGCCTGCATAACTTAGCAAGACCCTGCCTTGAGATAAAAAATAAAAACGTGGGCTAGAGATGTAGCCCAGTGGTAGAGCACTTGCAAAATATGTTCGAGGCCCTGAGTTTAACCCCTAAGTACCACAAAAATAATCAAATAAATAAATAAATAAATGCCACTTGTAGTTGGATACTTATTTATTTTCACAAATTTCACTGAATAGGCTTTCTTTTCTTTTTTTCTTTTTTTTTTCTTTTCTTTCTTTCTTTCTTTCTTTTTTTTTTTTTTTTTTGTGGTACTGGGGGTTGAACTCAGGGCCTTGCGCCTGCATGCTTTGCAAGTGCTGGACCACTGAGCTGTGCCCCCAGTCCATTTTTTTTTTTTTTTTAGTTTTTGAGACAGGGTCTTGCTAAGTTATGCAGACTGCCTCTGGTCTTGAACTTGCAATCCTTCCACCTCCGCCTCCTGAGTTGCTGGGATTACAGGTGTGTGCCACTGCGGCCAGCACTGAATACGCTTTCTGTGCCTTTAGTTTTTTATCTCCTGTTCTATTCCCTGGATTCATAGATTTGGTTCCTTGATTTTGTCCTAGAGTTCTTAGAAATTGTGGTGCTGTTCCTTTATTTATTTATTTCCTTTTTGGTATCTGAATGTAGTATTTCTTCAACCTTGTCTTCCATTCCTGCTATTCTTTCTTCTGCTTGATCTAGTCTACTGGTGATACTTTCCATTGTGTTTTTCATTTATCAAATTCTTCTCTTCCAACATTTCTAATTTTTTTCTTTTCTAAAATCTCAGTTTCCTTGCTGAATTTCTCATTCGTTTTTGCTGGCTTTTCCTTCTACATTGATGATTTTCTTACCTAGGTCCTGAACTGATTTCCTTACTTCATTCATCTATTTATTCGTATCCTCTTTGAAGTCATTGATCATTTTTACAGGTAGACTTTTGAATTCTTTGCCTGACATTTTCAATAGTATCAGTGTCTTTGGATTCAGTAGTTGAAGAATTATGACTGCAGCTGTAGCCCTGTGGCATCCGATCCCGTCAGATCTCGGAAGCTAAGCAGGGTCGGGCCTGGTTAGTGCCTGGATGGGAGACTGCCTGGGAACACCAGAAGCTGTAGGCTTGGGAGAAGGACCTGGCAACCCCCTCTAAAAATCAATCTGCCATTGAAAACCCTATGCACAGCAGAGAAGCACTGACAATAGTGTTTCCCCTGTTGTACAGAGGGTCGCTATGAGTCGGATACCGACTTGACGGCACCTAACAACAACAACAACAAGTTGAAGAATTATGTCCTTTTGGAAGAGACACACTGCCTTGCTTTTTCGTGTTTCTTGTGTTTCTGTTTTGTGATTTGTACATCTGTTGGGGTAGATACTCTTCATACTTTTATTTGGAGATTTCTTAGTGAGAGCTCAGTCCTCTCTACTACTCCGAGAGGAGAAGACAAACCACTGTAACAGGTATAATACCCAACCAAACCAGACATAGAAATACACTTAAAATCAGTTAAAACCATCAAATGTACCATCAATACCCATAGAGCCTAAAATGGTGACAATAATGTAGAGTAAGCCATGAAGTTACAAATTATTTTGGGTGAAATTAGAAATAGAAATTACCTGAAATAAAAGGGGGTGGCAGAAAAAGGGGAAGAAAAAAGAAGTAGCAAGGGTTTAGTAGAAGAAAAAAAAAAAAAAGAAAGGAAAAGAATGCAAGGAAGGAGAGAAAAGAGCAAAAGATAAAAAGTCACTACTGTACAATAAACAAAAAATGTGTAAACAAAGTTAGATAAACATGAGAATAAAAAGCAAAAAGCCAAAAGATTTCTTTTTTAAGTAAATGAAGTAAAATGATACTAAAAGTGTAGTAACTAAAAGAGATATACTGGTAGCAAAAGCTAAAAAATAAAGAAGTTAAAAATTATATTAGGTAAAAGAGATCTCAGGAGAAGAAAATTAAAAACAAAAAAAGGAAAAAAAAATGGAGAGAGGGAGCTGCATGGTGCAAGCCTGTAATCCCAGTGACTTAGGAGGCTGAGGCAGGAGAATCTTGAGCTCCAGGCCACAGGCAGCCTGCACACCTCATCAAGACCCTCAAAATAAAAATAAGAAAAGAGTTGGGAATGAAAATACAGCATAGTAGTTGAGCACCTGCCCTATACAAAGACCTGGATTCAATTCTCAGCACAGGAAAAAAAAAAAAAAAAAAAAGACAAAGTATTATTTCCATGTCCTCTAGTATTGGAGTCTGTTAGGTGGAGCTGGTGGTCATTTGAAGTTGGAGTCTCTTATCTAACCTCAGCCCAGGGTTGCCAGTCTCCACAGTTCTCCTCAGGAGATAGGGTCATCTCCTCTACCCAGACTGTCGATCTTTCCTGAGCCTTCTGCTGCTTGAACTTCTCATGTGTCCCACTTTTCCACCTCTCTATAACTGCCTGCCACAGCTGTGCCCCACCCTTGGGTTGTGCCAGGTCTCCTCCAGGCTCCCTGACCCATGATTGTTCCTTGTTTTCAGTCCCCTGGAATAGCTTGGTCTCATACCAGGCACCCTCTCAAGATGGTGCCTGGTCACAGCCCTCTGAGATATGGAGCATGGGAAAGTGGATCCCTTCTCCAAGGCTGACCCCTCAGTCAGGAAGAGCTACTGTCTCACCATATCCCTTGAGTGGATCCAAGGGCTTCAAGGACTGTGGGCTTGTGCTTTGGGACTGCCAGCTTGCTCACCAGGGCCATCAGGCTTACCTTTTGTGTGAGGCCTCCAGTGCCCCTTCCCCATGCAGACGCTTCTGCAGCTGGAGACCCGCACTCCTCACTCTCTCATTGTGCAGCCCTTCGATTCTCTGTACTCTGAGACTGTGCTGTCACCTCCTTGGTGATTTCTGTGTTTTTCCAGTCTTTCTGTCTTTGGAGCAGAGTCTATTCTTTCCTATCTTGACTCCTTTGTTTTATTGCATCACTTGGAGGCTGCCTCTGATCTGCCATCTTGCTTAGACGCTGCTTGGCATTTTAAACACATTGTCTTGCCAAGGACACAAGCAGTGTCTCCAGGATTAGGTCTTCTAAATATTTCCTTCATAGTTTTTGCCAATATCCTAGAACCACATGCAATATTATTACCTAGTTCACATGTATCTTAAATTGACTTGCCTTTTTCTCTTCTCCTTGGCCGCTCCTTAGCTAATAGCTGTAAAATCAAAGTTCTATTTAAAACTTGCCCATTAATTTTTCTAGTATTTTAATCATCAAAATGTATGTACAGGTATTAAAATCATTTGTGTGCCCCTTAGGTTTTCCTTTGTTTCCCTCTAAGAGTGTGTATACATCCTGGGGAGCCCCAGATGAGAGGCTTTCAAGATCCTGGGAAAGCAAGCAGCGTCTGCCCTAATGGTCAGAGCTCAGCAGGGCGCTCTGGAGGCCTTGGGTCCCTGGTGTGGTTCCCCATCCCCGAGAGCCAGGAGGAGTGGGGAGCAGTTGGGACTGAGGCTCAGCACAAGTTTTAAGCAGCCAGGCTTCTAGGGAAGGTTATGCACAGGGACGGATAATGGACACCCACAGCTGAAGCCACTTGCTGGCCTGCCTGACTGAAACAGGAAGCTGGCCAGGGGCCTCCTTTTGGGTGTCACTGGTAAAGCTGCCGTGTTCTTTGGAAGTCATGGGATGATTCCCACACAAATAAAGAGCAAATCAAGGAACCTGGTGAAGAGGACTGACAGATCTGTAATCTCCCAACTTGGTGAGTAGATGGACTATGATAGCTTACCAGCACCTTCACCATCAAATCTCAAAGCTGCAGTTTTCCCTCTTCTTCAACTTGTTTCCTTTTCCTGCCTTCCTTCTCTCGCATATCTTTTCTCATGCTTATTTTGGTGTATATAATGTTATTTTGAAGAAAACTGGCTTTTTTTGTCAGGAAAATGTAGTACTTAATGTAAACAAGCAAAATATCATGATTTATTAAAAAAGAGGACTTAAAGAATGCTTCCTCCTCATGTATGTGAGCTTGACATGTTGTGGAGGCTTGTATGTTACTGTGATGCTGAAAGCTATGCCACCTGTATTTCAGATACCAGCAGGGGTAACCGATGGTGAACAGGTTTCAGTTGAACTTCCAGACTAAGTCGGACTAGGGAGAAGGACCTGGTAGCCCACTTTCCAAACAATTATCCATTGAAAACTGTATGAACAGCAGAGAAGCACTGTCAAATATAATGTCAGAAAATGAGACCCCTTGGCTGGGATGCATTTAAGAAACAACTGGGGAAGAGTTGCCTCCTTAAAATAAAGTTGACCTGAATGGTGGGAATGGAGTAAGCCCCTGGGACCTGCAGTTACTGATGTGGCATGACTCAAAATGAGAAGAAACAGAATGGCTGCAACAGTAGGTTCAAATATAAAAAGATCATGTGCATTGCACAGTGTTGGGTAGTGTTTCATTCTGTTGTACATGGGTTGCTATGAGTTGGACTCAACTTGATAGCACCTAACAACAACAACAACAACAACAACAACAACAACAATGAATGCTTATACTCACTATGCAAGAATTATTATTACTATTTTTTTTTTTTTGAGACACAGCCTTGGTAACCCATAACCCAGGTAAACCATAACACAGGCTGGCCTGGAAATCTTGGTCCTCTTTGCCTCAAGCCTCCTAAGTATTGGGATTATAGGGGTATATCAGCAGGCAGAGCAATGATTATTTGTTTAAAAATAATTTACTAAAAGTATCTTTAGCCTGCAGCGGTAGCCCAGTGGCATCCGATCCCGTCAGATCTCAGAAGCTAAGCAGGGTCGGGCCTGGTTAGTACCTGGATGGGAGACCGCCTGGGAATACCAGAAGCTGTAGGCTTGGGAGAAGGACCTGGCAACCCCCTCCCAAAAAATCAATCTGCCATTGAAAACCCTATGAACAGCAGAGAAGCACTGACAATAGTGTTTCCCCTGTTGTACAGGGGGTCGCTATGAGTCAGATACCGACTCGACAGCACCTAACAACAACAACAACAACAAAAGTATCTTTAGTTAGCACTTGAAAAGATAGGGCATGATTCCATGCGTTTGTTTGTAAAAATGACTGCTCATTGTTGGGTCATGGGAATCAGAAGCAGGAGGCAGGAGGAGCAGGGGCTGAATGGGAAGGTGAAGCTGTATAGTGGCTGCCTCTCCTTGGCTTGGCTGGGCGTCCAGGGTCACTGCTGGCCAGGTAGCTGTGAGCAGCTAGATGGACTGTGCTAAAGGTGTCGTGGCTATGTGCCTGTGGAACTCCCTAGCCATGTCAAGCCATGGAAGGACATGTGGCCACATTCTAATGCTGTCCTCATCTGGTCATGGACACATGCAGAGTCCAGAGGCTGCACAGCGCCCCTGCCCCCATGTTTCCCTTGGAGTCATCTTATGGTCATTCATAATCAGCCCAGAGGGTGCAGGGCAGTCCTCCTAGTCCCACCACGTGTTCCTCCTCTCCTTTCCTCCACTCCTCCTCCCACTCTGGGACATGGCTCCATCTGGTGCTTTGTCATGGTCCCTGGTGGTCATCCTGGAGATTCCTTTGGCAGACTGGAGCAGTCTTCATGTCTTGGTCTGCTTGCCAAAGCCCCTTTTACTCTTGACGGGAGGAGCGAGAGGCATTGGTTCAGCCCCAGTGGGCACAGAGAGGGCCCCAGATCTAGCTCCTGATCTGGGGGTCTTCTCTCCTTGTTGACAGTGATGCTTGATTGTTTTGTTAGGGACTTCTGAGTCAACAGAGAATTGGGACTTTCAAAGAGGGAAGGGTTTTACCTTAGACATTTATTCTCTCTCGAATAAAATGTACTGAGAACAGGAGTGGGACAGCTGGAGATACCGGGGACAATGAAATGGCAAGTGTGGGAGACCACGTCCTCCTCTCTGCCTCCCCCTCCCCACCCAGGGCAGATACCCACAGTTCCTTTAACTGTTCCCCAGACGGAGTGATTTCTGGACCCTTGGCCATTTAGTCTTCTCCTGTTGATGCTCTAGAATCTGCCCATTGCTGTCCTGCAGTGTGCTTTCCAGAGCTGAATCCAACCAGTGCCCTGAGGCTGAGTGGCATTGAGTAACCTGGCTCAGCCGTCACCTCCCCTTAGGTGTCTGGAGGCCCCTGCAACAGAATTGCATGGGGTGGTTTATAAGCGAAGACTCCTGAGCCCTACCTGAGACACTCAGCATCTCTGGGGTCAGGACCACAGTCTGCGTTTCCCTAGGGCCCCCTCTAGGAGCCTGTGCACGATGCGGCTGGAGGCCTGCAGAGCCAGAGCTGCTCTCCTGGTGGCCACTTGACACAGGCAGGCTTATTGGAGATGCACAGCCTCCAACATGGAAGTCACCCAGCCTCTCTCGGGCCTGTGTCTCTTGGGTTATGTCCTACTTTGCCCTGGTCAAACCAAGGTTTTGGAGAACTGGAATATGGCCTCTCTTTGCTACCTTGCTGGGAATCTGGCAGGAGTCTCAGAACATTAGTTGCAGATCTGGCTACCTGGAAGCTGCTGATGCAGGAGTGTGGGGTGGAGGAGTGGGAGGGAGCAGACAGGTGTGGTCCTGATTGGATGCTTAGTGGGGACGAGTGGCAGGGCTGTAGCTTTGGAACTGTTGGTGAAGCGGGTCCTGAGAATGGCTCTTGGAAATGACTTTAGAAGTTAGCACACGCCTATAATCCCAGCCACTTGGGAGGTGGAGGCAGGAGGGTTGCAAGTTTAAGACCAGAGGCAGTCAGCGTAATGTAGTGAGACTCTGTCTCAAAAAGTAAAAAAAATGAGCGAGGGTGCAGCTCAGTGGTACAACACTTGCAAAGCAGGCAAGCGTGAGGCCCTGTCTTCAATCCATAGTACTGGGAAAAAAAGAAAGAAAAAAAAAAAAAGGAAATCAGTGAGGCAGGGTTCTTTTTTCCTCTATAGCTGCTTCTGCTTCTGCCTGACAAAATTAAATTCCATCTAGGACATCTTGCAGAAGTGATAGAAGTCACATTAGGGAGGGGCTCACCCAGTGGCTCTTTTTCTTTTCTTATTAAAACTGCACATCAATAATTATTTTTTATATTTTCCATTTCAAACTAACAAACCCAGAGCTTTTTTCACTTATCCGGAGAGATCTTTATTTTCCAAGTGAATTAAAGTTATTGGAGGGAGCAACAAATAGCCAGTAACAACAGGTCTTTGGACCTGTTAGGAATTAAACAGAGATCAGTCAATCTGCTTCTCTGCCCCTCTGTCCCGTAGTTGCCTCTCGATCACTCCACAGTCCAGGAAATCTTCATTTAAGGAGACACCTCTGTTATGATTTCAAACAGAAGTTTGAAGATGGGATACGGTTATTCTGAAGCAGCTTGCAGCCTGGGCACAAAGTCTATCCAGCCAAAGCTCCTTTGGTGAAGTGAAACAATGCCGGGCACTCTGACCAGCAGGTTAAAGGTGAAATGAGGGCCCGTTCCTGAAGGTCTAGAATGAGTCCTTTGTGGAAGGATTTCCCTCATTTGGGTAAGGGCTGGGCTGGGGTGGGGGGTCCCAGGGAATCCTGGGGGAGGAAGAAGCTGCTGGTTCCCAGGTCCTCCCAGGACAGGTCTTGCAGGGTCACTGCTCTGTGTCCTTGGAAGTCATGTCACCCCTCCTCTCTGGGCACTTGGGTCTCTGCCAATCCCTTTGATCATTCCTACTACAGCAAACATGTACTGAGCCCCTACTATGTGTGACACACTTTGTTGAGAGCAGACAGGGTCCCACCCTCATGGTGTCTCACAGCCTGGTGGTGAGCCAGGGCGAAGTGGAGAGGAAATGACTATGTATGTAAAAATCTGACATGTTAGTGTGGTAAGTGTTACGGAGAAAGTGCATCTGGTGATGGAGCAGTCCAGGACAGATTGTGTGTATGTGGTGTGTGTGCATGTGTATGTGGTGCATGTGTAGTGTTGCGGAGGATGGTAGCTTTTTTTTTGGTGAGAGAAGATCTCAGGTGACATTTGCACAGGTACTTGAATGGCTTGAAAGATCTGGGCATAAAAAGGTTCTGAGGAGTGGGCTCTCAACAGAGGGGAGAGCCAGTGCAAAGGCCCTGAGGTGTACGATGTTTGGCCTGTTTGTGTTTGCCAGTTTGTTGGCAAGTTTTTCTCTCTCATGGAAGTAAGGCTTCATGTTCATAGTGCAGATCAATGAGAAAACACTTTTTTTTTGGTCTGGAAAATCGTTTCTGGAAACAATTAGCCATTGAAAACCCTATGAGGGTCGAGATGAGTTGACTTGACTAGATGACACCTAAGAACAACAATATGGAAAAAGCATTGTAGCTATTTTGGAATGGAGTAATACCAGTGTGAAGTGTCTGAGTCACATGCCTACTACATTCCTCACAGAGCTCTATGAGTCAGTCACTGATTCTTTCCCAGTTTGTAGGTGAGCTAGGGCGTCTGAGTATATTGATGAGGGTTGCCAGCTGTTTTAGCATCAACCCCAGGTCTGTGCTTTCACTAACGGACCCTCTGCTTCTTGAACCCCTGGAGACACTGACTCCCCATCACTGGAGAGATTCGAATACAAACTGGGTCCACCTCACATGGGATGTTAACATCTTTGGATGTGTGCTTGTCACCCACTGGTGGGCAGTTCTGTTGACGATGGCAGCTTTCCAGGCAAGCCTAAATCTTGCTGCAGACTCCTTCCTACTTGGGGCTTTGGCAGCCCCTTAGGACCAGTTGAGACTTATTTGCTATTTCTGAAAGAGGCAGTTTCCAGTTGATGGCAGGGTGCACCAGGAGTGTTAGATCAGAGTAGGTTTCCCTGAGCTTTACCTGTCACTGTCCCCTTCCACAGCTCTTCTGGGGACAGTCTCCACTCACCAGCCTCTAGCCATCAGGACCCGGCTGCCTGTTCTTCAAGCAGGCCTCAGGCTTCCCTGGGAACTTGGCGTCTTCCTGTGCTCAGGGCCAGCCCTTGCCACCTGCCTTCTTGGCTCAAGTGGCCTTGACTGATTCCCAGTGGGTTTGCCAAGTAGGGAATGACTTTTGCCCTCCATGGGCTAAGGGCTTGGCATTGTGATAGGTCCCCAGAGGATGTTTCCAGGAGCTGTGGCCTGGCTCCTTGGGGCCTCTCTGTGCCAGTGAGTGTTGGGCCAGGGTGGCGGAGGTGCCAGCTCCTGCCTGGCACCAGGCTCAGCCATGGCTGGTTGCTCCTATCCCAGTATTGGAAGAGTAGAGAATGCACTGTGTGGGGTGAGGCAAGCTTGCCTGCTCCTCCCTCTTTTGAAAACTGGCCTTTTCCAAAGAGTTGAGTCTTACTAAAGCCCTGGATGTTACAGAGCACGTTTTCCATGTTGAACAATAAAGTGCTGTTTGTGGACACCTTAGCTTAAAGAAAATTTCAGTCATTACTGAATTTGGATGCTTGGAGGAAGTCCTTTGAGAGAATTAATTAAAAATAAAAGGAGGCAAGGAAATTTAACACCAATTTAGTCATTGTTCTTAGTGGAAGGCTGACTTCATAGTTGTTGTCATTAGGCGCCATCAAGTTGATAGTGACCCTAGTAGGGTTTTCAATGGCTGATTGCTTTGGGATTGCCTCAGAAGTGGATTGCCACATCCTTCTCCCTTTTTTGCGGTGCTGGGAATTGGACCCAGGACCTCAGAGACTGTAGAGCGGTGCTCTACCAATTGAACTAAATCCCAGCAACTTCATAGTTACAGATAGAAAATATTATTATGAGCCAACTATTTAAAGATCACTAATAAAGAAGATTAGTAAGTGGCTACAAATATATGACTATAGCCTGATGAAAAATACCAACTGCTTTGCTGATGTGAACTTGGGTAATGTGGGCTGGGGTCACGTTTTTAATAACCACATCCACTGGAGTTTATAATGAGCTGTGTCCCACACAGGAGGCTGGTGAGGGGACATGCTCTGGGTAACTTGGCCATACCTGGGGCAGATAAAGGTGTCTCTTTGATGCACATGAAGGTTTTGTGGGTTTCTTTCTTTCTTTTTTTCAGTACTGAGGGTTGAACCAGGGCTTTGTGCATAGTAGGCAAGTGCTCTACCATTGAGCTGCAATCCCAGCCCCTAGTTTTGTTTTTGTTTTTTTTTCTAATTTTCAAACAGGGTCAGAACTCACGATCCTCCACCCTCAGCCTCCACAGAGGCAGTTGACAACACCTGGCTCACGTGAAGGGTTTGAGGAAGAAATTATTTTGTAGGTTGAGTGTATAGAAAAGATAGTGCTTTATAATTAATAGGATTACAAATTTTTAAATATGTATATGCAAATTTAGTACAAGTTACAAATAGTAATTTGACATTTTTGTCTACAGTCCTGAAAATCATGTATTTAAGTTGGGTCAAGCTTTGGTTGGGATCATCTCATTGGCCAGGTGCCTTCTATATGGGAGCCACTCTATCTTCCTTGTTTCCTCAGCTGTGTAGTAATTCTTCCTGCAGTTCCCAAGGTCGGGGATTTGAAAGGGAGAAGGAAAAGGCAGAGAAATGCCTCTCCGTCTTTTTCTCTCTTCACTCTTGCTTTGCTGCTGCTGGCCAGGCACCAATCCCTGGTCTGGGCTGGGGTTTCCAGATGCCGGACCCCAATGCTGACCTTGGGCAGATGATCGTTTGCAAACCTGCTTTAGTCTTTGGTAGGAGTGGGTGTTTTACTTCACACTTGGCGTGTCTGTAGTTCGCTTCCTGCTGCATAAGTATATCCGTGGAACCTATTAATTTATCTTTCAGTAGATTTATTACATGAAATATTCATTCGAGCGGGCCTCACAGTACAGCTCTTGGAACAAATGTACGGAGTACAGTGTGTCCTCATAAATCCATTAGCGCTGATGGGATGCCGTTGTCTCCTGTGAAGCTTCGGGGTGAGCTGGGGCTGGTGGGGAAGTGAGCTGGCTGCCGATAACACTTTACCTCCCCCAGGCATGGCTGCAGCCGCAGTGGGCCCTGCTCATGTGCATACATATCCCTTTCTGTTCCTTTTCAGTGGACACAGAGGCTTCCTCTTCTGTGAGAGCCCTCTTGTTGTTTCCAGCTTCTTGTCCAATTCCAGCTCCCAGCAGTGGTGTAGAGATGTAATGAGGCTCAGAGGGAAAAGCTGGCTCATAAGCAATGACTGATCTGGAAGGAGAGTGGATTTAGGGGACTCGGAAATGGGCAGGGGCAGGGTGCTAAGGGTTAGGAAGGAGAGCAGCTTGGCAACACTTGAGCTGAGTGCTTGTCCCAGATAACCCTCATGGCCACCATACTGGGTGAATGTTGTCATTCCTGTGTTACCCACAAGGAGATTAAAGCTCAGAGAGGCTTAGTAACTTGTCCAAAGTGCAGTTCTTTCAGTTTAGCAGGCCTATGTTGATGATGGAGAGAAGGATGTGGCACTTTCCTCCTGAAGCAATACCCAAACGATCAGCCAATGAAAACCCTATGAGGGTCACTATGAGTCGGACCCAACTCAATGACACTTAACAACAGCAATGTTAATGATGGGAGAAGGACCCAGCAGTCCACTCCCAAAAAACAATCAGCCATTGAAAACCCTATGATTAGCAGAGAAGCCCTGACAATACTGTGTCTTTCACCTGTTGTACATGAGGTTGCTATGAGTCGGACACTGACTCAGCGGCACCTAACAACAACAATGTTGATGTTAGTCTGGCTCGTGTGTGGCCAGGCTGGGCACAGGGCATGGAGCCATCACAGTCAGTGAAGCCCATGTGAAATAGGGTGCAGGAAGGCTGCAGGGGAAGGTTGGAAGACTAGATAGGAGTTTACCGGGCAGATGGGGCTTGGGAGAGGGAGTTCCAGGCGAGGGAAGAGTAAGTGCAGGCGTACCAGGGCAAAGGACACAAAGGGATGGCTGGCCTGGAATGGAGGGTCCCTGGTTCAGTTCTGCCCAGTCCTGAGGGGTGGGAAGAAAGGGACGGAGGCAGAGCCACTGTTGCAAGGCCTCCTAAGCCTGGGTAGGGGATTTGGACTGCAACCAAGGGCAATGAGGAGCCAGTGGAGGTTTTGAAGCCAAGGGCAGAAATGAATTTCTGTATTTGGGAAATGACTGTAGAGATGCAACAAAGGATGTTTGGATGGGAGTGAGATAGGCTTGGCAGGGAAGCCACAGGGCAGAGGTGAGAGGCAGCGAAGGTAGGCAGGAGGGGAGGGACATCATGTGGGCTTTGTGTTGAGAGGTGGAAGGAACTGGTCTGGACCCCCAGCTCAGCCTCAGAGGCCAGATAAAGAAAAAATCAAAGTCAAAGCAAAAGAGCAGCCAGAAAAGGGATGAAGGAAAACAGTGCCTTAGAAAAGAAATGTCAAGAAACTTTGTTGTTGTCAGATGCCCTTGGATCAGGTCCGATTCATAGCAACCCTATGTATAACAGACGAAACACTCCCCATGCCCAGCACTATGCCAGTGCTTCTGTCCTATTTATAGGGTTTTCAATGGCAGATTATTTTGGGGGAGTGAGCTGTCAGGTCCTTCTCTCAAGCCAACAGCACCCCGTATTCCCAGGCGGTCTCCCATCCAAGGACTAACCAGGCCCTACCCTGCTTAGCTTCTGAGATCAGGGTGGTACGGCTGTAGACCAAGAAACTTTAAGAAGGTTTTTCTAGAGAGATACAATATTTAAGGAGTTACATGAAACACATTTTAGTGAATGATGAGTACCAATGTGGTATAAAAGTTTTTCTAAGTTTAATGGTGTTTTTGTAATTTAAGGAGACCTGAGGACAAAAGAAAACGTGTACTAAGAGAAATAAATGTTAAAGAGAAATATAAGGGAAATAAAATATGTAAAAAATACGAGGAATATAGATTAAAAGCAGAACCCCGAGGACGGAAGGGCAGACAGGGTGGTTCACTGCCTTGCAGGGCTGTTGCGTGACCACTGAGGCCCTGGAAGTGCAGGGGATGCAGGTGACACCAGGAACCTGGGCAGAGTCGAGGGCAAGGGTGGAGGTGAATGGTCCCAGCTGTTAGAGAACTTCTCAGCCGCAGTCCACAGCTGCCCCCTCTCCTGCTGGTAGGGCCACTGGTGGCATAAAGTGACTCAGTGACTCATGTGGCTTCACCTTTTCTGCTGGTACCTGCTTGGGGGTCTTCTTGGGCTGGGAGTGGTTGTAGTGGTGGCGGAGCAGTCAGGTGGCTTCTGACAGGCTTGTCCTGTCATGTGAGCTACCAAGGAAGTGCACAGTAGGAGGGGGCCACTGGCGGAGCACTTAGGAGGGCAGAGGAAGAGGAAGAGGCACCAGGCTTCTGGCTTGAGCCCCATGTGTGCTGTGGAATGATCTGGATACTGTGGGGCACGTGGAGCAGCAGGAGAAACCTGTATGCCAGAAGTGAGCAGAGCACGTGGTAACATGGTGTCTGTGGGGCTGAGGCTAGTGTGGTATAGACAGGCAAAGCACCTTGGGGTCCTGTGAGTCCTTCTGTCTCCTCTTGTGGTGGGTTGTGCTGCTCTCCCCCTCCCTCGCTGATAAGGAGAGGAGGTGTTTATGGTAGAAGGAACACTGGGCTGGGAATCTGGAGGCCAGGGTCCAGTCCTGACTGTACACGTTAGCACTTTTGGCAAGGTGACCTCGCTGGCATCTGCCGTCTCCTTTGTAATGTGGAGGCTGGAATAGTGATGCCTACCTCACTGAAGGCCAAGTCGTCATGAGGATCAGAGTACAGACGTGAGAGTGTCTCATAACCTGTAAAGTTCTGTGCAGCAGCTAGGTGGCACCTCCAGACTTCCAGGTGTTTTGGGAGAGTGGTAGTTGATTATTCCTTAGCCTTCTCACCACACCGCCATATCTGGAACCCTCAAGAAATGTTGGTTGAGTTGGGGGAATAAGCTTACCTCAGCACTCAGCATTTTCTGAGTTCCATCTTCTGATAGCCAGATCCTCTCACACTCTTGGACAAGGAGGTGTTGTCAGGTGTCGTCCAGTCGAGTCCGACTCATACCGACCCTATGTACAACAGATCGAAACACTTCCTGATTGTGGGCCGGGCACACCACCTTATTTATGTTTAAGCCCATTGTTGCAGACACTGTGTCAATCCATCTGGTGGAGGGTTTTCCTCTTTTGCGTTGACCTGCCACTCTCCCAAACATGATGTCTTTATCCAGAGACTGATCTCTCCTGATTACATGTCCAAAATATGTAAGACACAGTCTGGCCATTCTTGCTTCCAAGGAGCACTCTGGTTGCAGTTCTAGGACAGATCTGTTCGTTCTTTTGGCAGTCCATGGTATATTCATTCAATAAACGTCTCCAGCACCATAATTCAAAAGCATCAATTCTTTTTCTGTCTCTCTTGTTCAATGTCCAGCTTTCACAACCATATGATGCCACTGAAAATACCATGGCATGAGTCAGACGCACCTTCGTCTTCAATGTGACATCTTTGCTTTTCAGTACTCTAAAGAGATCTTGTGCCACAGCTTTTCCTAGAGCAATGCGTCTTTGGATTTCTTGACTGCTGCTTCCACGGGTGTTGATTATAGAGCCAAGCAAGTAAAATCTTGGACAACCTCAATCTTTTCTCCATTTAATGTGAAGTTGCGTGATGACCCAGTCGTAAGGATATTTGTTTTGTTGATGTTTAGTTGTAACCCATATTGAAGGCTATGATCTTTGATCTTCATCAGTAAATATTTTAAATCCTCTTCACTTTCAGCAGGCAGAGTTGTGTCATGTACATAACGCAGGTCGTTAATGAGTTTTCCTCTAATCCTGATGCGTTCTTCCTCATAAAGTCCAGCTTCCAGGATTATTTGCTCAGTGTATAAATTGAAGAGATATGGTGAAAGTATACAGCCCTGACGCACACATTTCTCAACTTTAAACCAGGCAGTGTTTCTGTGTTCTATTCGAACAACTGTCTCCCTGTTTCACGTACAGATCCCTCATGAGTACAATTAGGTGCTCTGGTATTCCCATTTTCTGAAGTATAGATCCAGAAAGTCTGGTGGGCTCTGGCATGCATGCAGTGGCCACTAGGGGGGTGTCAATGCCTGAAGCAGTGGTTGCCAGCTAGCCATTCTGAAGATCCTGAGTTCCAGCACCAGATGCTTTACCATGGCTTCCTGTCCCTGTGCACAAAGCTGCCTTAAAGGGTCTTACCTTAACTTCAAAAGTAGAAAGCAAGCTGGGAGCTGTTCCCACTCCTTGTCCTCCTCCTTACCTCTCTTCCACTGCCCTGGTGTCCCTGTTCCCATAGCCAGCCTCTCTGCTCCCTGGACTCTGACTCCTGTGGTTCCCCCTTTCCTTC
>VMDO01035406.1:0-16112 GCA_007922755.1 Pedetes capensis | reverse complement strand
TGCATAGTGTTTTTCTTCCTTTAAGATACAGCTCCCAGATATGATGAGAGCATAAGGTATTTCAACTTTTGAGCCTGTGTTTGTTCAGTTAAATGATGCTCTCCAGTTCCACCCCTTTTGTTGCAAAAGACATTATTTCATTCTTTTTTATTGCTTAGCAATATTTAATTGTGTATTTGTACCATAATTTTTTTAACCATTCTTTTGTGGATGAACATCTTGGTTTGTTCCATATCCTTATGATTGTGAAGAGTGCTGCATTAAAAATAGAGATGCAGGACACCAATATTTTTATTCATACTTCTGTAGGCATCCTTCATTATAATCAAAAGAATCATTTTTAGGTGAAGAACATTTGTAATTATGCCTAATTAGTAATGGATTGTACAACATTGTTCTATTATATTTGGTTGATACCTAGACATGTGAGTTTTGTTCATGAGTCTCTGAGCAACACATTATCTTCAAATGCTAATATTGTAAGAAAGCAATTTTGTTTAGCAAAATCCATAGAAGATAATTCTGGAAAAGATTTAAAAGCCAATCTTTATAATATGACATTAAGGAGTTAGGGAAGAAAGAGGAGAAAGGATGCATCCTCCTTTATAAATCTTTGCTAATAATCTTAGGGTAGGGAGAGAGAAGCAAAACATCTGTAGTGGTGAAATTTTTCTCTCCTTAAATCTAAAGGACAGTGGAAAAGCAATCTGTTGTTTATGCAGGAAAAAAATGCTAGCAAAAGAGGAAGAAAGTACACTTGGGGGAACATCTGCTCTGAGAAACCACTTAAAAAGTAAGCGTGAGGAAATATTTGCACAACACTCAAGCAGATACCATGATGCAAAAAACAGAGGCAGGATAATACAGGAAAGATGTGTGTGTGTGCCTGTGTGTGTGTGTGTGTGTGTGTGTCTGTGTCTGTGTGTGTTTGTGTAAAGTAAAAAATAAGTCAAAAATATCCCAGTGAGTATTTTCCTTTTCATATGTAATTAGCAAATATATTTGAATATTACACTATAAAGGTTGCCATCACTACAACATAGTGGCTACAAATGGCCACTGTTATTGAGCATAAGTCAGCTTTCCACATTTCTTGTGATGCCCCTACTCAAAGTAGAACAGAGTTAAAATTGAGGGTGCAATCCTTGCTTTGATGGAACTACTGGCTGACTGGCTGATGTAGGAAGACAGTCAATGTTAAATGAATATACCAACATAACATAACATATTATGTCTAAAGCACACACACACACACACACACACACACACACACACACATATCCATAGAATCTGAAGCTGTTCACCCACAGAGATAAGTGAAAAATTACAAAAATGGAATAACATGGGTAGGGCTAGTCAGGAAAGGTCTAAGTTCTCCTATTAGCTGTCCTTGAGCCAACTACAACCAAAAGTCCTCTTTGGTTTAACTGGCATGCACACATAAATCATATTAAGCATTTAAAAATCATAACAGCTCCCATAATAATTCAGATATCTGTTTCTCTTGAAAAATCACACATTGAAATAAAACTGGCTGATAATTGGCTTAACCTGAGTCTCAGTTCTCTGCTTTCAATACAGCTTGTGCTCTTCTATCTACCAGGGACCTCCACTCTATACTAATTGTTATTGATTGGTTAAGTAGACTGGAGTGAAGATAAATGAGAACAGAAATTCACAAATTTCATTGTAGGTAAGAAACATTTGAAATTCAAATCAAAATAATAATTTCCTGTAATGTGCCTCTGAACTATAATCTTTGAGCCTAGTAAATTGAAATATGCATTTTTAAGTAGAATTTTAAATATTTTTTGGGTACAAACCAGTTTCAGAATTGTGGTTCTGGTCCATCCTTAGTCATATTTACTTTACTATCTGGTGGAAATGAATCTTAATATAACTTTGACATGAAGATTTCTGCTAAAAAATTATCATTTATTTCCCTTTGTCTGCTGAATAAAGTTCAAACTAGTGAATCTGGCATAAGAAGCCCACTGTAACAACAACAACATGTAACTGAAGCCATTTTGTCATTATTTTCTAGCCACATGAATCTTTATTTTCCTTCTTTCAAATCAAACCATTCCGTCCTCATAAATGTGTTACACTGGTCTACCTCTAGCGTTTGGCTGAGTATTTCTTTAAATGTGGAAATAGCTTTTTTTCTATCTTCCAGTTAACTGATACAGAGATAAATACCTGACTTAAGCTGGATCAATCAGAAATTTTCCCCCAGTTTTTTTCCTTGGGAGGTTCTAAAACTAAAGAGCTCATGGCATTGATGTGTTCAAACATGTGAGGCAGAAAAGCAGAAAAAAAGCTGGAATGTGCCCATCACCTTCAGTTTTACAATTGGATGAGTGATTCTAATATACAGGATACACTTTCAGAAAAACTGGTATAAGGAAGGAAATATTGACCTGAAATCAAGAGAACCATTTTTAAAGTTCAGTGTACCAATAACTTACTAGGATACATGGCATTGTTCTGTCAAAATTTCTGAGGCCCAGATTTCTCTATCTATAGAATTCAGGAGTGATACCACAAGTAATGATAGGGCAGCGGAATAACTATTTCTTTTCTTTTTGCATCTTGTTTTGTAAGTTTCTCCAATAAAGTCTGTTCTTAACCTGTACTGTGTGATGTGAGTTTGTACCAATCATTATTGCATGGGGGTTGGCAATCACAAGCACTCCTACCCAGCATAATGGGTTGAATAATATTATATAAAAGTTTTCTTTTTCCTCCTTGGTCCCAGAGAAAGAGGTGTAACAAGATTGCTAAACATGAGCCCATTGTTCACTTACTAGGTAAACTGGCTTAAATCATTCAAAATTGCTGAGTCTCAGATATGTCTATCTGTAAAATTTAGGAGGGATCCAATAAACATAATTAAGTTAAAATGAAAGGATCAGGAAATGCATGCTTCTGCAGCTTGTAACTTTCTCTAATAATGTCTATTTTTAATCTACATCATGTTTTACACAAACCTGTGAACACAAGATTGTGTATAATTTGGGAAAGTGTCCTCTTCAGAAATAGGCAGGTACTAAGGTGACAGGACGGTTATATTTATTAAACTACCAAAAGATCCACTTAGAGCCATACCCCATGCTGTCTGATCCCGTCAGATCTCTGAAGGTAAGCACGGTTGGTCCTGGTTAGTACTTGGAGGGAGACTGCGTGGGAACACAGGTGCTATATGCCTAGGAAAAGGACCTGGCAACTCATTCCCAAAAGACAATCTGCCATTGAAAACCCTATGAATGAACACTAGCAGAGAAGCAGTAACAATACTGTTCACCTGTTGTACATAGGATCTCTATGAATTGAATACTGACTCTACAACACCTAACAACCACCAAAAGATCTGAGAATAGTTTCCTCGATTACAAAATTTAAATTTGTCCACATGTATGCATATAAATGTATATGTCAATATATAGGTATCTGACTCTACAAAATGCCAAAACAATTAGGCAATTTTGACAATTCAGTGAGGAAAAAGATCACTTGTACTTACTTTTAATGCACTGTAAAACAGTTTACATGTCAGTGATTGACTTGTGAGAGCCTGTAGACAGTTTCCTATTCAAAAAGAACATTCAATTATGTGTACCACTGTATCATTGCCTAAAGAAGATTCTGTGCAATTTATGTACTGTGTATTGGGTGAAATAAAGTAGATACTTTTTTCTCTAAAAAGAAAATAAAAGAGAATACTAAATTGTCAGTAAAATGAGAGTATTTTCAAAAAATGGTAACCCTCTTTCCTTTTCTTTCTTTCCTATTGATAAGCTATTCATATTATATGCTAGGTCAAATGTTGGAATGTTTATGAGGTATTTTCAAGCAGGTAAATATTTTAAATCTTGTGGAATGTAAAAAAAATGCACAAACACAATTGTTAGGCATTAACACTCCTCCTTTTTCTTTTGTAAGCTCGATAATCATTTTGAAAATACATAAATTGACAGGAAGCAGAGACATTAAGAGTGAAAACCTGAGCAACCTAAGCTAGTCATATACAGGATGCAAGGATGCATGAATACTTTTTGAAGATAGATTTAAAGTGACAAGTGATTAATTAAAGGAAGGGAGCAGCCAAAAGTAAGTTTCATTTGGTGCCAAAACAAGTTGTGTCCTATTATTTATAAAGTGCCCAAAACATTGAGTGACCTGAAACATTGATTAAGAACTGATTGCTTCAAGCAAATAATTTTGCAAGTTTCTTCATGGTAGCTGGGATAACTTTGAAAAACAAAATTGGTATACCTGAAAGGTTGGACATTCTTTAAATAAATATGCCATTATTTATCAGGACTGTTAATTTCAAAGTTTTAATTTTGATCTAGGCAATTAGATCTTTTCATTTGAGCTTTTTAACCATGAATCTTATATGAACACATATAAAATTGTAAAGTTAAATACTATGTCTAGAAGGCAAATATTTTAGATCTATGAATTAAATTTATTATTAGTAGTATTTAGATTATTTAAAATGCCTTTATGAAATCTTATGTAAAAACAGACTTATAGGAGAGCATATGTTGTTGTAACGAAAACTTACATTAGATCTCATGCTCAGAGCACTGAGTGCATACAGTGTGGGCAGAATTCCACATGGGAGCCTAGGGTTGGGATCCACCACTCTGTACGGCCCTGGCCACACACCATGATCCTGCTAACAAGACAATGGTGGCACATTTCAGGGAGCAAGTATGGAGATTGAGCCCCAAAGCCAAGAAATGCTGATAAATATGGAAGCCCAGTGCCAGCACGTGATCCACCATCTTCCTGCCATGGAAGTCCAGGTTGTGATTGCATAGTCTGTAATAGGAATTCAGCTTGGTATGAGTTCTGTGTGCCAGTATAGGCCTCATTGACTGAGGGTGACACAACATCATCCTGCCCACTGTAGTATGGGATCAGCAAGTGAGCCCAGTAACCAGGACAGCTGGTGAGAGTGGTGCCACTGACCTGGATGTCATCAGCCACCATGGACAGGGCTGCACAGGTCTATGGCAAGACTTCGTGTGGTGTGAGTCCCACTAGGGAACACAAGCCTCAGAAAAATTGGAGGCAATGTGCCATAAATCCTGCTATTATGGCACTGGTGGTGCGCCCCATGGGGGGTGCCAGGTAAGAGAGTGAGCTCTAAAGCCAGGTCAAGCCAGACATAATGGCTCAGGCATCCTGCCATCATCCACATCAAAGGCAATCTGTGGAGAAACACTTCCCTCAGAACTTCCAACTTCCAGGGAGAGAGTGTGTGGGGAAAATCCCCTTCTACAAGACGGAATTGAGGTCTGGAGCCTGGAACACAGGGGAAATGGCCCCAATATTAACTTCAGCATGACAACTCATGGACCAGACAGAGATAGTTAATAGGGAGAGTGGCTCACCTGGTAATGTTAGGCAAGATGTGTGGCATGGAGAAAGAGCAATTTACTGGCCCAAACTATCCCAACATGGATATACATACACCCTAATAGGCTGAGGAAGGAGTGGTCTCCAGAAGTGCTATACTTGGGGAATTGATGGTAGGGAGCTAGACAGCTTAGGAATCAGGGATCAGGAAAGGTGGGGGGACAGATGTTTGATAAAGTCCAGGTATAAGACTGATGTCTTAATGACCTGAGTGACATTGAAACAGGCTGAATCAGCTAATGAATTAGGGCAAGCTGGTTTTCTTGTTGTTGATGATATTTGTTGTTTCTTTACTTCGTTTTTATGTTTTGCTTTTACCTTCCCCATTTTGTTTTGTTACTTCTTTTCTTCTCAGAGAGATTTAAATGGTTTTGAGATTCTAGATTCTGCTTTCGCGATGTGTACTGAGCTATAAGAATGTTTATTCTCATTTTTGTTAATACTACATACATATATATACATGTATATGTATATATGTACATTCATATTTATATGTATGTTTGTATGTATATATATATATATATATATATATATATATGTTTATGTATGTATATATGTCCCCCACACATCTGTCAGTTTGCCGCACTGTGGGGGCTTGTGTAATTATGATGAGGCTGAGAGCTCTGCTACAGTAACCTTAGATATGAGCAAGGTTACCCATGGTGGAAAGGTTTTCAGCTGAGCTTCCAGACTAAGACAGACTAGGGAGGAGGACCTGGCGAGCCACTCCCAAACAACTAATCATTGAAAACCCTATGGATAGCAAAGAAACACTGTCAAATATAGTGCCAGAAAAAGAGCCCCCCCAGGTTGGAAGGCACTCAAAAGACTACTAGGGAAGAGTTGCCTCCTCAAAGTAGAGTCTAGTGTGATGACAGAAATGGAGTAAAGCCCGAGGGTGCTCAAATTGCTGACAGGGCATGACTCAAAATGAGGAGAAACAACTGTAAATATCCATTAATAATTGGAACATAGAATGTACGTAGTATGAATCTAGGAAAATTAGAAATTGTTAAAAGAGAAATGGAGAGCATAAACATTGACATTCTAGGCATCAGTGAGCTAAAATGGACTGGTATAGGCCATTTTGAGTCAGACAATCAAATGGTCTACTATGCTGGGAATGATAAACTAAAGAGAAATGGGGTTGCATTCATTATCAAAAAAGACATTTCAAGATCTGTCATGAAACACAATGTTGTCAGTGATAGAATAATACCCATACACCTAAAAGGAAGGCCAGTTAACATGACTACTATTCAAATTTATGCACCTACCAGTAAGGCCACAAATGAAGAAAGGGAAGCCATCTATCATCTTCTGCAATCTGAAATATATCAAACATGCAATCAAGACATACTGATAATCACTGGTGACTGGAATGCAAAGGTTGGAGACAAAGAAGGCTCAGTAGTTGGAAAATATTGTCTTGGTGACAGAAACGAAGCTGGAGATTGCATGATAGAATTTGTCAGACCAATCACCTTTTCATTACAAATACATTTTTTTGACATCATAAAGGGAGACTATATACATGGACTTCACCAGATGGAACATACAGGAATCAAATTGACTACATATGTGGAAAGAGACGATGGAAAAGCTCTACGCAAAATGTCAAAACAAGACCAGGTGCTGACTGTGGATCAGACCATCAACTTCTCATATGCAAGTTCAAACTGAAGGTGAAGAAAATTAGAATAAGTATAAGAGAGCCACGGTATGACCTTGAGTCTATCCCACCTGAGTTCAGAGACCACCTCAAAAATAGGTTTAATGCATTAGACACATATGATAGGAGACCAGAAGAGTTGTGGCATGACATAAAAGATATCATTCAAGAAGGAAGCAAAAAGTTCTTAAAAAGACAAGAAATAAAGAAAAGACCAAATTATGTGTCAAAAGAGACAGTAGAACTTGCCCTTGAAGGTCCAGCAGCTAAAGTAAAAGGAATACATGATGAAGTTAAGGAACTAAAGTGAAGATTTCAGAAGGCAGCTCCAGAAGACAAAAGCAAATACTATAATGACATATGCAAGGACCAGGAGGCAGAAAACCAAAAAGGAAGAACATGCTCTGTGTTTCTCAAGCTTAAGGAAGTGAAGAAAAATTTCAAGCCCTGAGTGGCAGTAGTGAAAGATTCTACAGGAAAATATGAAATGATGCATGAAACATCAAAAGAAGATGGGAAGAATACACAGAGTCATTATACAAGAAATAATTGGTAGATGACCAACCATCCCAAGAGGTTGCATATGAAGAGGAACCAATGGTGTTGAAGGACAAAGTGGAAGCTGCCTTGAAAGAAGTGGTGAAACACAAGGCTCCAGGAATTGATAGGATACCAATAGAGATGTTTCAACAAATGGATGCAGCACTGGAGGTGTTAACACATTTATGCCAACATGTTTGGAAAACAGCTACTTGGCCAACTGACTGGAAGAGATCCGTATTTGTGCCTATTCCCAAAAAAGGGGATCCAACTGAATGTGCAAACTATCGGACAATATCATTAATATCACACACCAACAAAATTCTACTAAAGATCATTCAGAAGTGACTGCAGCAGTATATAGACAGGGAATTACCGGAAAATCAAGCGGGATTCCTAAGAGGGCGGGGAACCAGGGACATCATTGCTGATGTCAGGTGGATATTAGTTGAAAGCAGAGAATATCAGAAAGATGTCTATCTATGTTTTCTTAACTAGGCAAAGGCATTTGATTGTGTGGATCATAACAAATTATGGATAACACTTTGGAAAATGGGAAAACCGGAACACCTAATTGTGCTCATGAGAAACCTGTACATGAACCAGGAGGCAGTTGTTCGAATAGAACAAGGAAACACTGAGTGGTTTAAAGTTGGGAAAGATGTGAATCAGGGCTGTATACTTTCACCCTATCTCTTCAATTTATATGCTGAGCAAATAATCCGAAAAGCTGGACTTTATGAGGAAGATACGGCATCAAGATTGGAGGAAGACTCATTAACAACCTGTGTTATGCAGATGGCATCGCTCTGCTTGCTGAAAGTGAAGAGGATTTAAAACATTTACTGATGAAGATCAAAGATCGTAGCCTTCAATATGGGTTACGACTAAACATCAACAAAACAAAAATCCTTACCACTGGGTCAGCACGCAACTTCACAATAAATGGAGAAAAGATTGATGTTGTCCAAGATTTTGCTTTGCTTGGCTCTATAATCAACACCTGTGGAAGCAGCAGTCCAAATCTCAAAAGACACATTTCTCTAGGAAAAGCTGTGGCAAAAGATCTCTGTAGAGTATTGAAAAGCAAAGATGTCACATTGAAGATGAAGGTGCGTCTGACTCATGCCATGGTATTTTCAGTGGCATTATATGGTTGTGAAAGCTGGACATTGTACAAGAGAGACAGAAAAAGAATTGATGCTTTTGAATTGTGGTGCTAGAGAAGTCTGTTGAATATACTATGGACTGCCAAAAGAACCAACAAATCTGTCCTAGAAGAAGTGCAACCAGAGTGCTCCTTGGAAGCAAGAATGGCCAGACTGCATCTTACATATTTCAGACATGTAGTCAGGAGAGATCAATCCTTGGAGAAGGACATCATGTTTGTGGCAGCTCCACACAAAAGAGGAAAACCCTCCACCAGATGGATTGACACAGTGTCTGCAACAATGCGCTTAAACATAAATAAGATCATTTGCCTGGCACAGAAACGGGAAGTGTTTCGATCTATTGTACATAGGGTCGCTATGAGTCGGACTTGAGTCGACGGCACCTAACAACAATGTATGTATGTATGTGTGTGTGTGTGTGTATACACACACACACACACACACACACACACACACACATATATATATATACATATATATATATCTTTTTCTCATTTTTGAATTTTTCAGTTTTTTTCTTTTTTCTCCTTTTCTTTTCTCTGAGGGAGTTGAACAGTTCAGGCATTTGCTTTTGCAATGTGCACAGTTCTGTGTATATGATTGCTTACTTTTATTTTTCACAACGCTATATATAATTTTTGCCACCTTCCTTTTTATTTCTTCCATTTCTTTCTCTTTTTTCCTGTCTCTATCAATCTCTGCAAGGAATGGGTGGTTCTTGGGTTTCTCACACCCTTACATTGGGCAGATCTTGCTCCCAAATCAAACAATGAGCAAGCTTCAACAGAAAAACTTGAGAAACATAAAAGAGCAGGATAGGTACAAAGCCTCATAGACCAAAGCCCTCAGTGGACAATCTCAAAGTAATCAAAGTCTTAGAGATACCAGAAAACGAATCTACAAGTCTACTTATAAATATGCTCAAAGATCTCAAGGACATCACAATGAAAGAGATTGAAACTGGATATAAAAGTATCAAATGTGGAAGAATAGTCACCAAAGAAATACAGACTCTAAAGAAGAAACGATTAGAAATGCTGGAAACACAAAACAAAATAAATCAACTTAATATTATAGTAGAGTGTACAGTATACAGAATAGATGAAGCTGAAAACAGAATATCTAACTCTAAGGAAAACCTTCGCCAGGTTATCTACTCAGATTTCAAGAAAGACAAATAGATGAAACAATTTGACCAAGGATTTTAAGGGGTCTTCCATAAAATAAAGAAGCACAAGCTACAAATTCAGATGGTCCAGGAAGTTGTTGAAAACAACACAAGAGGAATAGAAAATGCATTGCAATAGATTTTAGATAAAAACTTCCAAAATCTAAAAGAACAATTAGACACATATACAATGGAGCATGCTGAACTCCAGGAAGAGTAAACCAGAACAGATCCTCCCCACAACACATTATAGTTGGAATGGTAAATTTTGAGCAAGGAAGCTATTCTAAAAGCTACAAGGGAGAAATGCCAACCCACTTACAAAGGCAAAGCTGTCGGAATAAGGCTGATTTCTCAACAACCCTAAAGGCAAGGAAAGCTTAGTCAGACATCATTCAAGCCCTAAAAAAGAATAACCACCAACCAAGATTACAGTACACAGCAAAGCTACCTTTGAAAATAGACAGTGAGTTCAAGATATTCTGTGATATTGATTTGTTTAAACAATTTGCAGTCACCAAACCAAAAATACAGAGAATCCTCAATGAAACATCACATATAGGAGAGGTAACTCAACCCCAAATACAAGATGAAAGGAATGAGTAATAAATATGAAGAGAAATTAAGAAAACAATAGGCCAAGTAGGAGTAAAAATAATAGAAGCAAACACCAAATTGATGCAGAATAATATGCTATGCTCAGCAATTACTCTCAATGTAAATAGCCTTAGCTCACCACTTAAGAGACGTAGTCTGGCCAACTGGATTAGAAGACATAAACCCTCAATGTACAGCATTCAAGAGACTCACCTCATTCCAAAAGAACATAAAAGGCTGAAAATCAAAAGTTGGAAAACAATATACTAAGCAAGTGCAAACCAAAAAAAAAAAAAAGCAGAAAATTGATACTAATTTCTAACAAAGTAGACTTTAACCTCAGACTAATAAAGAGAGACAAAGAAGGACACTTCATTTTAGTAAAATGGGCAGTCCACCAGGAATCAATAATGACACTCAATATTTACTCATCAAATATAGGTGCACTTAGCTTGATAAAACAATTTTTTTGGAGATAAAGAAAAATATTGGGCCAGACACAATAATTGTGGGATATTTTAATACATTGCCAAGAGAGAGGTCAACAACAACAACAAAAATTCGACAGAGAAACAATGGACTTAAATAGCATCATATACAGACTGGAATTTACAGGTGACTACAGAGTATTCCATCCATCAGATGCAGAATACACATCCTTCTCAGCCCCACCTAGAACTTTTGGTTCACAAAAGTGGCCTCAACAAACACAAAAAGTAGAAATCATTCCCTGTACCTCATCAGATCACAGTGGAATAAAACTCAACTCAATAACAAGAAAAAATTCAGAAATATTACAAATTCATGGAGATTAAATAATATACTGTTGAATGTTGATGGGTTATTGAAGAAATCACAGGAGAAACTTAAAAATTCTTGCAATCAAACAATAAGGAGAACACAGCCTACCAAAACTTATGGGACACAGCAAAGGCAGTTCTAAGAGGAAAGTTCATAGTCATTAGCACCTTCATCAATAAGTGAGAGAACGCCCAATTAAAAAACTTAACGACACATCTCAATGCATTAGAAGGTCATAGGCCAATCCCAAAAGAAACACTCAGAAAAAAAATTGTAAAAAACAAGGCAGAAATATTTCAATTAGAATCCAAATTGACAATTCACAGAATAAGTCGAAGAGCTAGTTCTGTGAAAATAATAAAATAGACATGCTCATAGCCATCTCACCAAAAGAAAGAAAGAAAAAAACTGAAATTTAAAAAGATTAGAGATGAGATTAGGGTCATAATCACTGATACCAACAAATTCCACAAGATCATAATGGAATAGTTTGAGAAATTGTGCTCCCCACAAAACAGAAATTTTGAAGAAATGGATAAGTTCATTAACACATATGAATTATGAAAATTAAGTCCAGAGGGCATAAGCAATATAAACTGACCCATTACATTCACTGAAATAGAAAAGGTAATAAAAATCTACCAACAAAGGAAAGCCCACATCTCAGTGGATTCACAGCAGAATTCTATTGAACTTTCAAAGAAGAAGCACTATCCATTCTCCCCAAAATATTTCAAAAAGTAGAAGTGGAAGAGGCACTCTCAGACTCATTCTAAAAAACTGCCATCACCCTGATACTAAAACTGGGTAAGGATACTTCAAAGATAGAAAATTATAGACCAGTTTCCCCTGATGAACATTGCTATAAAAATTCTCAACAAAATCCTGGCAAACTGAACTCAAAAACACACAAAAACAATCATGCATCATGACCAAGTGGGCTTCATTCCACAGATGCAAGGTTGGTTCAACATATGAAAATGAATTAAGGTGATTCAACATATCAAGTGACTTACAGACAGAAATCATACTATCATTTTAATTGATGCTGAGAAGGCCTTTGACAATGTACAACATCCTTTCATGATAAAAACCCTGGAGAAAATGGGCATAATAGGGAAATACCTCAACATCATAAAGGCCATCTATGATAAACCTACAGCCAATACCATTAAATGGGAAAAAAATTGAAACCATTTCCTGTAAGACCAGGAACAAGATGAGGAAGTCCACTCTCTCCTCTCTTGTTCAATATTGTGATTGAATTCCTAGTCAGAGCAGTCAGACAAGAGAAAGAAATCAACAGGACACAGACAGGCAATAAAAGAGGTCAAATTATCCTTACTCATTGGTGACATGATCCTTCACATAAAGGACTAAAAAAATTCCTCCAGAAAACCCTTGCTGTTGTTGTTCTCAGGTGATGTCAAGTCGAGTCCAACTCATAGCGACCCTATGTTCACCAGATAGAAACACTTCCTGATTCTGTGCCAGGCACAAGATGGTATTTATGTTTAAGACCATTATTGCAGACACTGTGTCGATCCATCTGGTGAGGGTTTTCCTTTTTTTCATTAACGTGACACTGTTCCAAACATGAAGTCTTTCTCCAGAGATTGATCTCTTCTGACTGTAGGTTTGAAATATGTAAGAAGCAGTCTGGCCATTTTTGCTTTCAAGGAGCATTCTGGTTGGACTTCTTCTTGGACAGATCTGTTGGTTCTTTTGACAGTCCATGGTATATTCAATATTTGTCTCCAGCACCATAATTCAAAAGCACCAATTCTTTTCCTGTCTCTCTTGTTCAATGTCCAGCTTTCACAACCATATGACGAGACTGAAAATACCACTCCAGAGGTAATCCAAAAACAATCAGCCATTGAAAACCCTATGAGATTTGCTATGGCACTACTTGATGGCACCTAACAACAATGTTAATAGAAAAACCTTAGAGCTATTTAACTCCTTCAGCAAAATAGCAGGATACAAAATTAACACAGAAGAATTGGTAGCCTTCCTTTACATCAATTGTGAACAGAAATAGAAGGAAATTAGGGCAAAAATCCCCTTCACAATAGCTCACCAAAACATTAAATATTTAAGAATCAATCTGTCCAAAGACCCTGAAGATATCTACAAGGATAACTTCAAATCATTAAAGAAAGAACTTGCAGCAGATACTAGAAGATGGAAGGACCTCCCCTGCTCATGTATTGGGAGAATCAACGTTTAAAAATGGCTATACTGCCAAATCCTGCAGCCTTAGTCTCGTGGCATCTGATCCCGTCATATCTTGGAAGCAAAGGAGGGTTGGGACTGGTTAGTACTTGAATGGGAGACTGCCTGGGAATACCAGGTGCTGTAGGCTTGGGAGATGGACCTGGCAACCCACCCCCAAAAAGAATTAATCTGCCATTGAAAACCCTACGAACAGCAGAGAAGCACTGACAATAGTGTTTTGTCTGTTGTATGTAGGGTCAGTATGAGTCGGATACTGACTCGACGGCACCTAACAACAACCACAACATATTACCAGAAGTAATTTACAGATTTAATGCAATTCTCACTAAAATCACAATGACAAACTTTGCAGATATAGAAAAGAAGTCCAAAAATTCATGCAGAAACACACAACACCACATATAGCCAACACAATTTTAAGTTTCAAAACTAGTGGAGGTGGGGTCACAATACCTGACTTTAAACTGTACTACACGGCTATATTGGTAAAATCAGCTTGGTACTGGCACAAAAATAGACTTGAAATCCAGTGGAATGGAATTGAGAATCCAGAGATACACTCACACAGCTGTAGCCAACTGATCTTTGACAAAGGGGCAAAGAATGCTCAGTGGAGAAAAGAAGGCCACTTCAACAAATGTTGTTCGGAAAATTGGATATCTATCTGCAGAAAAATGAAAATAGACCTATATCTCTCAATTTGCATGAGAGTCAACTTGAAATGGATGAGACCTAAACATAATACCAGAAACCTTAAAACTACTAGATGAAAAGATAGGAAACATACTATAACACATAGGCATAGGAAAGTATTTTCTTAACCAGACCACAATCACCCAGGTAATCACACCAAAAATTCACAAGTGGGATTACCTGAAATTAAAAATCTTCTGTACCGCAAATGATACAATCAACAGAGTTAAGGGAGAGCCCATGGAATAGGAGAAAATTTTCACATTTTACACATCTGAAAGAGCACTAATTTCTAGAATTTACAAAGAACTCAAGAAAGCAAATCCCAAGAAAAGTAATAACCCAATACACAAGTGGGCAAAGGAATGAACAGAGAGTTCTCCAATGAAGAAGTTCGTAGGCACTTCCCTTGTCATTTTTGTTGTTGTTGTTGCTAGGTGCCGTCGAGTCGGTATCCAACTCATAGCGACCCTCATAGGGTTTGCAATGGCAGATTATTTCGGGATTGCCTTGGGAGTGGATTGCCAGGCCCTTCTCCCGTTTTTGCAGTGCTGGGAATTGAACTCGGGTCCTCAGAGACTGCAGCACAGTACTCTACCAACTGAGCTAAGTCCCAGCCCTCCCTTATCATTAGGGAAATATAAATCAAAACTGAGATTTCATCTAATTCCAGAAGGAATGGCCAAGTTCAACAAAACAAATAATAACAAATGCTAGAAGTCATAGGCAACTACTAATCTAAATACTGTCTCCATAGATTTGCCTGTATGTAGTATATTTGACATAAATAGAATCACACACATGTAGTCATTTTTTGATCTGCTTCTTTGATTCAGCATGATGTTTTCAAGATTCATCTATGTTATAACTTATATCATGACTTTATTGCTTTTTGTAACGAAATAACTTTTCCACTATTAGAATATATCACATTTTGCTTATCCATTTATCAGTTGATAGACATTTGAGTTGTTTTCATTTTTTGACTATTATGAGTAATGCTGTTTATGAACATCCATGTATAAGTATTTGCTAGATGTATACTTTCATTTCTCTTGGGATATACCTATGAGTGGAGTTAACAGATCACCATAGAAACTTTATGTTTAACTTTGGAGACAGTTTTCATTGCAGCTATTTTATTTTACATTCTTTTCAGCAACATATAATGGTTCCAATTTCCCTGCACCCATGTCACCACTGTTGTTTTTTTTGTTGTTGTTGTTGTTGTTTTCTGATAGTACAGAGGGGTTGCACCCAGGGCCTCACACATGCTAGGCATGTGCCCCACCACTGAGCTACACCTCTAGTCCTCTTTTTAATTTTATTTTGAGACAGGGACTCATTAAGTTATGCAGTCTTACAATTCTCCTGTCTCAGCCTTCAGAATCACTGGGATTACACGCATAAGCCACAGAGCCCAGCCAACACTTGTTATTTTCCTGCTTTTAGTATAGACATCCTATTGTGTGTGAAATAGATTTCTTTTTAGGTTTCTTGCATTTTTCTTACTATTGATGTTGACCAATTTATCATGTGCTTATTGACTAATGTTTTTATTATTATTGCTATCATTTTGATAATGCCCTGAGTTCTAAATCTCCTTAGAGAAATTACTATTTATTTGCCCATTTTCTGACTGAGTTGTATTTATATTATTGAATTGTAAGAGTTATTTGAATATTGTTCATGTAAATTCCTTATTAGATACAATTTGCAAATATTTTCTCCATTATATAACATATGCTTTTACTTTGTTGATACTGTCCTTTGAACTGCAGAGATTTTTAATTCTGAT
>VMDO01035405.1:0-16107 GCA_007922755.1 Pedetes capensis | reverse complement strand
ATGGTCTGATCCACAGTCAGCACCTGGTCTTGTTTTGACGTTTTGTACAGAGCTTTTCCATCGCCTCTTTCCACATATGTAGTCAATTTGATTCCTGTATGTTCCGTCTGGTGAAGTCCATGTGTATAGTCTCTGTTTATGTTGTTGAAAAAATGTATTTGCAATGAAAAGGTCATTGGTCTGACAAAATTCTATCATGCGATCTCCAGCTTCATTTCTGTCACCAAGACCATATTTTCCAACTACTGAGCCTTCTTCTTTGTTTCCAACCTTTGCATTCCAGTCACCAGTGATTATCAGTATGTCGTGATTGCATGTTTGATCTATTTCAGATTGCAGAAGCTGATAAAAGTCTTCCCTTTCTTCATTTGTGGCCTTAGTGATGGGTGCATAAATTTGAATAATAGTCATATTAACTGGCCTTCCTTGTAGGCGTATGGAAATTATTCTATCACTGACGACATTGTATTTCATGACAGATCTTGAAATGTCTTTTTTGATGATGAATGCAACCCCATTTCTCTTTAGTTTATCATTCCCAGCATAGTAGATCATATGATTGTCTGACTCAAAATGGCCTATGCCAGTCCAATTTAGCTCACTGCTGCCTAGAATGTCAATGTTTATGTGCTCCACTTCTCTTTTAACAATTTCTAATTTTCCTAGATTCATACTACGTACATTCCATGTTCCAATTATTAATGGATGTTTACAGTCGTTTCTCCTCATTTTGAGTCGTGCCACATCAGCAAGTTGAGCACCCTGGGGCTTTACTCCATTTTCGTCATCAAGGTAGACTCTACTTGGAGGAGGCGACTATTCCCCAGTAGTCTTTTGAGTGCCTTCCAACCTGGGGGCCTCATTTTCAGGCACAATATCTGACAGTGTTTCTTTGCTATCCATAGGGTTTTCAATGGCTAGTTGTTTCGGGAGTGGCTAGCCAGGTCCTAATCCCTAGTCTGTCTTAGTCTGGAAGCTCAGCTGAAAACCTGTCCACCATGGGTAACCTTGCTCATGTCCGAGGTTACAGTAGCAAAACTCTCAGCCTCATCCCAACATGCAAGCCCCCACAGTGCGGCAAACTGACAGACGTTTGGGGGTTTTTTATATATATAGTGATCATTAAAAGAGGGGATGGGGTTTAGCTCAGTTGGCAGAGTGCTGCTCTGCACTCTCTTGAGGACCAGGGTTCGACCCCCAGCACTGCAACAATGGGAGAAGGACATGGCAACCCACTCCCAAAGCAATGAACCCTTGAAAACCCTATGAGGGACACTAGGAGTTGGACCCGACTCGATGGCACCTAACAACAACAAACATCCTTAAAAGATGCCTCAAAGTACTTCAACATAAACAGCAATCAACAGACAAATTTATTGGTTTTAGCATAGTCATTCCCAGTCTACAGCTATACCACGTTGGTTTCTGATCTCATCAGATTTCTGAAGCTAAGCAGGGACAGGCTTGGTTAATGTTTGGATAAGAGACCGCCTGGGGATACGGGGTGCTATAAACTTGGGAGAAGGATTTGGCAGCCCACTCCCAAAACAATCAGCCATTGAAAACTCTACTGAACAGCAGAGAAGCACTGACAATAGCGCTGGCATGCTACAGTGTCAGGTAGCACATGTCTGTTGTACATAAGGTAGCTATGAGTCAGACCTGACTCCATAGCACCTAACAACAACAAAGTCATTCCAGGTACAGACTTAGGTTCATTTCACTGTTAAAAAATGTTGCACAGGCCAGGTGAGGTGGCACACGCCTGTAATCCCAGCAGCTCAGGAGTTGGAGGCAGGAGGATCACAAGTTTGCGACCAGGGGCAGTCTGCTTAACTTAGCAAGACCCTGTCTCAAAAAAGTAAAAAAAATAAAATGGGTTGAGGGTGCAGGTCAGTGGTCCAGCACTTGCAGAGCATGCAAGCGTGAGGCCCTGGGTTCAACCCCCAGTACCACAAAAAAAAAAAAAAAAAGTTGCACAATTTTATTTTGACATTTAAAGTTACTTTTATTTCAACAAGCTTTGCTGAATACAGATCTTGGCCAATGAAATTCCTATAATTGCCTTCATCATCTTTAAATTATGCATGTGTATATTCCAGTAAAAAGCATCCCTCTCCTCAATGCTACCATGTAACTACTATTTTAAGTAGTACAAAAATAGTAGTACTAACTACTAATAATCAAAACCCATACTATCTTCTGGGTACATGATTTTGCAACATTGTTACTGTTATTAGGTGCCATCAAGTTGGTAGGACTCACAGAGAGCCTATGGACAACAGAATGAAACACTCCCTGATTCTGTGCCAGGCACACACTCTTATTTATCTTTAAGCCCATTGTTTCTGATACTGTGCCAATCCATCTGGTAGAGGGTTTTCCTTTTTTCGTTCACCTGCCACTCTCCCAAACATGATGTCATTCTCCAGGGATAGGTCCCTCCTGACTACATGTCCAAAATACTTAAGATGCAGTCTAGCCATCCTTGCTTCCAAGGAGCACTCTGGCTGTACTTCTTCTAGGACAATCTGTTGGTTCTTCTGGCAGTCCATGGCATGTTCAATAATCGCCTCTAGCACCATAACTGAAAAGCATCAATTCTGCTCCTGTCTCCCTTGTTCAATGTCCAGCTTTCACAACCATATGATGCCACTGAAAATACCATGGCATGAGTCAGGTGCACCTTCATCTTCAATCTGATATCTTTACTATTCAATACTCTAAAGACATCTTTTGCAATAGCTTTTCCCAAAGCAGTGCATCTTTTGATTTCTTGAGTACTGCTTCCACGGGTGCTGATTATAGAACCAAGTAAAGCAAAATCTTGAACAACCTCAATCTTTACTCCATTTATTGTGAAGTTGCGTACTGACTCAGTTGTAAGTATTTTTGTTTTGTTGATGTTTAGTCACAATCCATATCGAAGGATATGTTCTTTGATCTTCATCAGCAAATGTTTTAAATCCTCTTCACTTTCAGCAAGCAGAGTTGTGTCGTCTGCATAATGCAGGTTGTTAATGAGTCTTCCTCCAATCTTGATGCCGCGTTCTTCCTCATAAAGTCCAGCTTCTCGGATTATTCACTCAGCGTATAAATTGAAGAAATAGGGTAAAAGTATACAGCCCTGACGCACACCCTTCTCAATTTTAAACCAGGCAGTGTTTCCTTGTTCTATTCGAACAACTGCCTCCTGGTTCACGTACAGATTTCTCATGAGCACAATTAGGTGTTCTGGTATTCCCATTTTCCAAAGTGTTATCCATAATTTGTTATGATCCACACAATCAAATGCCTTTGCATAGTCAATAAAACACAGATAGACATCTTTCCGATATTCTCTGCTTTCGGCTAATATGCACCTGACATCAACAATGATGTCTCTAGTTCCCCTCCCTCTTCTGAATCTGGCTTGATTTGCAACATTAAGATACAGTAAATGCTGAAGGATTTCCAGGCACCACTTATTGAGTCAATTGAGACAAAACCAGCAGATGGCGCTCAATACATCTCTTTGAGTTCTCTGTAAGTAGTTTTTAAAACTTTTTGACCTGACAGGGATGAAGTTTGAGACTTCAAATGGAAAAAGAAATCAAATTACAATAATTTGGAAATCATTTAATGTATAGAAGTCAGTCAATGAGAAATGTTCCTTAAAAAGAAGAAGAGTTCTTAAAAGTTCTTATAAGTTCTTTCTCAATGTACAATTCTGCTTCTCAAGTCTATTCATGAGCAAAGCTAAACTGGTTGGAAATTGGCACCTTTCTTGGTGCCTTTTATTTTTAAAATAAATAAATAAATGTTGTTGTTGCTACATGCCATCAAGTCAGTGTCCGACTCATAGCCACCCTACTTACGACAGGAGAAACGCTATTGTCGGTTCTTCCCTGCTATTCATAGGGTTTTCAGTGGCGGATTGTTTTTTGGGAGTTGGTTGCCCGGTCCTTCTCCCAAGCCTATAGCACCTGGTGTTCCCAGGCAGTCTCCCATCCAAGTTCTAACCAAGCCTGCCCCTGCTTAGCTTCCGAGATCTGATGAGATCAGATGCTACAGTGGTAGAGCAGGCAAATAATAATCTCTCTCTCTCTCTAGTGGCTGCTTCTCAACTCTGCAGAACTGCTGGAAAAATCAGGTTAACATGTAACCTTTTGTAAGACTAGATATTTGGTTGACATACAGAGAGCCTAAAGATTTTTTTTTTAATTCTTGCTAAAAATTTAAATGGAAGAGTTGGAAGTGATTACATAGCATCAATCTCTCTGGCTCCTCTCTCCCTTCTGAGATGGATAAAGCTTACTCTCTTACAGTTCTGTCACCAGTTGAAAAGGGGACATATTCTGTCATTAAAAACTATTGGTTTGATCTCTGTGTCCACACATTTCTCAGGTATGGACCTCGCTTCCTTAGTTATTTATTACACTGGGTTCTCTTGGTTTTCCCTCCACAGTCATCAACCAAGATGGTTCTACAGGATTCAAAGCTGACTTTCTGTACACCAGAAAGCACAGAAGAGTCTCCAAAACCCTGCTCGCGTTACTCTGCTGAAACTCTTGGAAGGCCAACAAGGTCCGAACTCCTGAGAATGCGCCTCTATTCACAGGACAAGAGACAGCCCACCAACCCAGGCCCTGCCTACCTCCCTGGCCTCATCTCCCTCCAAGAGCCTGTCCACAAGCGCCACACCACAACCAGATCATGCAGCAGACCAATCACAGACACGTGGCTGGCTGAGCCTTACTTTCCTTACTGTGTCCCCAGCTGGGCATGCTTCTGCAGACAATGTCTTTCTATCCTGAGCAGAAACCCAGGAGCCTTCCTCATGTTCTCGCTCTCCTTACCTGATTTAACTTGCACTATGCCGTAACCACTGCCTGTAGATCAAGCTTCCCCCGATTCCTTCAGCCCATCAGATTTGGGCATGGGAGGAACCCAGCAGACGACACCGACTCCCCTCTGGTCACATATCATCTCCAAGATACTCACAACTGGACAGGGGGACACTGTCACCTACATCAGGATTAGGAAGGGAAGTTGCAAATACAAAATGGAAGGCACTGCTGGGGTGGGGCAGGGGTGCTCCAGTCCTGAAATCACAGAACTCAGAAAACCACCCTCCCTCCTTCCGAGCCATGTGGCTTCAGGCTGTGCGCTTGGTATGTCTGATTCTTTTAGCAACTACCACAAATCCTCTTTAGGACCTGCTAAATTGTAAGCTCTGTTAGGGTAAAAATTGTATCTGTTGTAGTCACATAACTGGAAGTCCACCAAACAATGGCTCTTTCATCAAATGTTTACGATGTGCCAGCACCATTTGACATGTTTTACATGGTAGTAGGGTGTGGCTCACTGAAAGAGTGCATGAGGCCCTGGGCTCAATCCCTAGCACTGAAAAAAATAAATAAATAAATGTTCTATACAGGTGATGCTTACTGTTTAAGTACTAGTATTTTAACAAGAAGGCTGGGATTTGGCTCAGTTGGCAGAGTGCTGCTCTGCACTCTCTGAGGACTTGGTTTCGATCCCCAACGCCACAAAAAAATCAGAAGGATGTAGCAATCCAGTCTGAAAGCAACCCTGAAACAACCAGCTATTGAAAACCCTGTGAGAGCTGCTGTGACAGTAGGACCCAAATCAACAGCACCTAACAATATTTTAACAAGGTATGCCAAGTACCTTGCATAGAAGCATTCCTATCTATTCTAAAATAAACTAAAATAGTCCACATTTCAGAATCTCCTTTTCCTACCTCCCTTCACAAGCTCTTCTAGTAAAGCATAATATTTCTCAAACAAAGCCAAAAAGTATAGCAACAAATCTTAATACCCTTTGGTTTTCCTTAATTATTGCTGAAAATTTAAATGGATGGCAAATGGCTTTATGAAACCCCCTGAAAAGTCATCATATGGAAATGTAGGACGAGTTTTTTTTAATTTTATATTAGTTTTTAAAATATATTATACTGCTTTCTTAAAACTGGGTAAGCTTTCTAGTTTATAGCAAATAGCTATGCGAGAATTAAACAATACATAGTACTTAAAAACCCTAAAGGTAGTGAAAGACAGCTCCATCATTTCATCATCACCTGGGGAACTTACTAGGAACGCAAATTCCAAGCCAGCACCCAGGAGCACGCCTGTCATCCCTTCAACTCAAAAGGCTAAGGCAGAAGGATGTCAAGGCCAGTGGCAATACGTACAACTCAGAAAGATCCTGTCTCAAAAAGGAATTGAAAGGGGGTGGGTGTGCAGCTCAGTGGTAGAGCAATGCCTTACATCAGCAAGGCCCTGGGTCCAACCTCCCAGTACTAGAGGGGTAAAAAAAATAGGTTGAGGTCACTCCTGACCTTTAATAAATTCAAGAAGATGACAGGGCAGGAATGGTAGGAAATGAGGACACAACCAGAGCAGTGGCCCCATGAACCAGAGAGGAAGAAGCACTGCCTGAGCTGCAGGAGAAAACTCACATTGCCTTCTGTGGACAAAACACAGAAAGGCAGCTGAGAGCTCCACCCTCGCGGCCAGGTGCTCCACGGGTCACATACAGTCAGCAGTTAATCCAAGTGGAGCTTTGTCAAGGACTCCAAGCACGGCTTCAAACCCAACTGGAACCCAAACCCTAAACCTGTTCCAGTTCAAGCATTTCTTTAGACTTTTTGGAACTCGAACCTGAACCTGAACCCACTGAAAAGCTGGGTTCAGGTTCAGCTTTTAATTTTTTGTTTTGTTGTATCATTAGCTATTTAAAAGTTGAAAAGAAAAGGTGAGAAAATTTTAATCCTTCATCTACACATAGGTTTGGGCTAGGATTTAGCTCAGTTGGCAGAGCGCTGCGCTACAGTCTCTGAGGTCCCAAGTTCAATTCCCAGCAATGCAAAATGGGAGAAGGACCTGGCAATCCACTCCCAAGGCAATCCCGAAACAAGTCTGCCATTGAGAACCCTATGAGGGTCGCTATGAGTCGGACTCGACTCAACGGCACCTAACAACAACAACAACACACAGGTTTAGATTTTTAAACCCAAATCCGAACCAAACCTTCTAAACTTTAACACATTTAACCCTCGTGCAAACCTGAACCCAATTTTTCATGGGTTTGAGGCCCTGGTTCCAAGGATATACAAGAGCCAACAGAACAGCTCTGTCTTGGCTTAAAAAAGAATAAACAAAACTCTGGGGGTCCAAGTGACACTCTTCATACTTAAGTAAAGTACCCTAGGTTACAACCCTCACATAAAAGGGTACAAAAGAAACAATCAGAATCCCTGGAGGAGAAATGTGTAAAATGAGAAAAGATACTAAAAGGATACATTTCCAGCCCATTGATCAATAATTTGTATGCCTTCCAGAACAAATGGAATTCCTATGCCCCTGATGTAAACATATTCTCAACATCCTGTTTGAATGAAGCCATTTATGGATTTCTGAAGTACAGGTTGAGCGGACTGACTCTATGAATCTAGCTAACAGTCTCATTTCAAATGGCAGAGCAAATTCCCAAGAGGGTAATGAAACTTTTATTCTTATAATGCACAGACTAGAACTTTAAAATATAAATCTTTCTGTCACAATTTCCCCTCTTATAAAATAAGAAAACAATCCCACTTAATTCACAGGTTTGCCAGACCAGTAAAACAAGATTCCTAAGAAGCACACACACAGTCCTAGTGAAGAAACCACATGCAAACAGACCACTGTGGCTAAAATGCACCCTCTCTGCAGTGTCAGTCTAAAGTCTCTTAAAGGCCCCATCCCAGAGGTCAAACAAAGCAAAGTGACAGTCACTGGTTCCCACTCCTGAGGTTGAACACAGGGCCTCATGCACCCTAAGCAAGTGCTGCACCACTGAGCCACCCCAGTCTCTTTTCTGTTTGTATTTTGAGACAGGGTCTGCTGCCTCTGGCCTCAAACTCCTGATCCTCCTGCCTCAGTCTCCTGAATCGCTGGGATTGTAGGTGTCACCATGGTGCTTGGCTAAACTTTCAAATTCTAAATGATGAGAGAATATTGTGAACATAATGTGAAGTGTTAACTCTCTTAACTGAAGAGTCCTCTGAAAATCACTACTACCTCACTGACCCTGTTCACCATGATAGTGAGCCCGTAATCTATTGACAACTTACTCATAAAGTCCGTATCTATCTATCTGTCGTTCCCAAACAACATCCTATTGAAATGCATCGGATCTCCTGTGTATCCTCAATGGGTTGCACCTTCAGCAGGCAGGAAGAGATAAAACTACCTAAACTTTTCCAACTTAATTCATTAGGAGCGTTTAAAACTATCTTTTCTGCATATCTGATTAGTGACTAAACTTTAGTGTGTATCAGAATTGCCTGAAGTGCCTGTTAACAAGGGACTGCTGGGCCCCAGGCATTCAGGAGGTCTAGGGTGGGGCTGAAGGCATGCGTTGCTACCAAGGCTGGAGTGGGCGCCTGTGCAGCAGCTGCTGCTGCTTGTCACTCTCTGCTCCGAGGTGCTCCGAGGAGTCCAGATGCAGGTCATTCCAGGTCATGCTACAAAACAATTATGGATGTGAGGAAACAATTTTTACAGGATCTAGGTCTTACGTGTGAAAAGAGGATAGCAAATGGAACTCAGGGCTAAAGACAACCTCTCAATGCACCCCAGGCTTCAAATCGCCAGGTCCAGAGTTGTTGTTGTTGTTGTTGTTGTTAGGTGCCGTCGAGTCGGTATCCGACTCATAGAGACTCTCATAGGGTTTTCAATGGCTGACTGTTTCGGGATTGCCTTGGGAGTGGATTGCCAGGTCCTTCTCCCAGGTCCAGAGAGGATGTATCAATCTGAGGGACTAAAAATAAAAAAATCCTCATGTACAAAGGCTAAAGAGAAGGAGCAAGAGTTCTGAGGTAAAATCTTTGTTTCTCCTCTTCCTAGCTACGTTCCTTCCTCCACTACCTGTGTCTCACAAAAGTAAGGGGACCACATCAGTCATCTTACTTGGAAAGTGTTCTGCAAACAGCAGTTCCCCTCCCCTTCCTGAGGAAAGGAGGAGGACACCACTTACAGGTAAGACCACATTCACCTAACAGGTGCTTCATAAATACTTGTCTTAACGTAAAACAAGGTAGGGAGCATTGCATTGTGATTTTCACTGGCCAGCAAGACTTCTCTTCGCTAGTACCAAATGGAATTTTAACTCCCTTTATTTGAAAACTTAAGAAACACTAAGTTGTTATTAAAAGTACCCTGTAGACAGCCCTGAAGTCTCTGACCTATAATGCCTTTGTCTGTGCTGAAAAGGCCCAGGACAAAATAGAAAATACTACTTATAAATGCAAAGCCCACTAACTTGAAAGCAAGCTTCTGGAAACACTAAAAAGTCCAACAGAAGGAAACCTGGAATGTTTGCTCTGTAAAACCATCAAAAGCTACACTAAGGAACACTTGACTTCCTTATTTCTTCTGGAACCAGTCACAAGTATCATTATCTGGCTGGACAGGGAAATGGGCCTTCAAAATGTTGGCATAAACCCATCAGAAATCTATTGTTAGGGCAGGTAACCCATGGAAGAGATCAGAAAGCTGATAAGGCTCTTGATAGGAGCAAAATGTAACCTAACAATGAAGTGAGAATCACAGTGCAGTTATTTCAGTCTCTGCTGTGGAAACACACTTCCCAGGAAGTGAGGTAACTGCGCCATTACTAAATTGGTCCTCTTCCCCACAGTGAGGGAACCAAGGACACCAAGCCCAGGCACCCTAAGCTCTACGGATCTTTGCAAATCTGACTTAGGCAAACTATACTTGTTTTTAACACCCTCTCTCTGAGCACGGCATCTGAGCCAGCACTCACCTCCGCTACTTTGCCTCTCCAGCCTCTCCAACTGGCACAAAGGAACCTCAAGAATCCACTGCACAAAGCCCAAGTCCGGGTGAGCAAGGAGCCAACATGGCAGCAGGAACTCACTCTCGAGAGCTAAATGCAAACCCAACAGATGTGCTCTTCTGATTTCCCTTCCTGAAACGGGCTTTGAGCCAATCACAAGATTGAATTCTGCATTGTTAGTGGACTCTTCTGAACCCCCGCTTTGCAGATGTAAAGCAGAAATACTAACCAAATTTAACAACTGTGTGAAGATTACATCAGGCAATAAGTATTAAGTGCTAGCCATAGTATCTTTCCCAAAATAGGTTCTCAACCAATACCTATCATTGCTTTTCCATTCCTTAGGAAAAACAGAGAACAGTAAAGTCTTAAGGAATAAATAGACTCTATTCTAACAGAGGGAGAAGGACCTGGCACCCACTCCCAAAAACAATCAGCCAATGAAAACTCTATGAATAGCAGAGAAGCACTAACAATAGTGTTTCGCTTGTTGTACATAAGGTCGCTATAAGTCAGACACCGACTCCAACTCCGTGGCACCCAACAACAACATTCTAACAGAAAGTTAAAGTCACTAAAGACAGCTTTGTAATAAACATTTTAAATAAGAAAAGGCATCCAGTGTCAGATTTTTTCTTTTGGCGTTCCTGTATTGTCAGGACGTTCTTGCCTCCTTTCAGTAGCTGTTACATTTGAAAACACTGACACTGGGTGAGAGAGGAAGGGAGCACAATAAACCAGATCTGCTGGGGTTCTGCAGATTTGCTTTGCAGCTGGAATGGCCCTGAAAGTCTAATAAATGTGGGTTTCAGCCCAAGCACACGGCAGGTAATGATTACCTCGGAGCATGTCCTGGAAAAGAACTTTCATCTCACATATGAGTAGCTCACCAAATTAAACACTTTTCAAGTATTTTGGGGGGCTGGGGTTTAGCTCAGTTGGTACAGCGCTGCTCCGTACTTTCTGAGGACCCAGGTTCAATCCCCAGTACTTCAAAAAAGGAGAAGGATGTGGCAGTCCACTCCGGAAACCAATCCTGAAACAATCAGCCAAAAACCCCTATGAGGGTCACTAGAGTTGGACCCGACTCCACAGCACCTAACAACAACCAAGTATCTTTCAAAGTATTTATTTTGTAGAGGGAAAAAGGCCTTTTGGCTTTCCTTAGGGAGACGTGGAGATGTGTTTGATAGACATAACCCTTAGACACGTAAAATGGCAAGTTTCCAAGCGAAGATTCTGACAAATGCCCTGCAAATCTTCCCTTTGAATGGGTTTCTAAGGTTGTTTTAGTGACCAAATCATCAGCATCCCACATAAACCATCCGTGCCGGGCCCAGCAGTCTTCTCTGGAGTCACAGCTACATCTAACACAGCCACACCACAAAGGGTCTGAAGACCCTGGAATGCTGGAAACAAGTAAAGAACATCATTCTCATGAGGAAAAAGCATCAAAGACTTGCAAAGAGCTTCATTTTATAAGAGAAATGCCTCAGTGCTCTAGAGCCTTGATCAGATTCACTGGCCAGAGCTAAAAGCTTTATCCTTCTGCAGAGGCTCTATTACAGAGTTGAAGTAGTGGGCTACGTGCTCTACTGAGATGTTTATTATCAACTTCATTCGATCAAAAGTTACAAAACCTGTTGTATTATGACTACTACTTCTACACAGGGATTTCAAGTGATGACTGTAAACTAGCTTACGGTTCTAACCACTCATAAAGACATCCCAATCTTTATCTGTTTGCTCCACCAGGAAAGGAGTTCAACGATCTTTTCAAATATTCTTCCCTCTTCCAGTCTTCCAATTGCTGCATTTTTTTTCTCTTAGTCCACATGTTCCAACTCTTACACTGGAGTAAGTAACTTCTCTACGTATACACTGAGTTTTAAAATTCAAACCAACAAATGGCCTGCTTCCTACCTTGGCTAATTATTTGCAAATTATGCTACCTGAGCAGATCTGTCATGACCCTTCCCAGAGTAACTGTAGGCAAATCCCTCAATGTCGTCACTGCTCAGCTTCCTCACTCTTCCAGAAGCCTGGGTTCAAATCATCCCTAAATACAATGATTCCCATGACTCATCAAATTTTCCCCAGGTCTGACCTCTCACAGAGTCCACTGGTTGGCTGTGGGACATTCGCTTGAGGTGAAGGGAGGAAGAAGCTCTCTGGAATGCAAAACACAGGATTCATCTAAGTCTTCTAACTCTCACACCTATTGTCTCCTTAAGCCTGCGCCTAAGATAAGAGACACCAAAGACCCTTCTTGCTCCTCCAGAAATCTAAAAATCTTGCTTCCTTCTCAGCTGCTTATCTGAGGGAGGATTTATTTACTGTTGCTAGCATCTGGTTGCTAGGTCAAGTAGTGCTTAGTGTGTGGGGTGATGGTAGGACCTACTTTGTTTGTTTTATAAATACCAACCTTTGCTTCATGTGCTTGGCTTTTCTTTTACCATCTGACAGTATCCCTCCTCCCTTACCCTTTCTGGAAAAAGACTGCTTCTTACCTTAGCAGTGAGAAGACTCTAGAGCCAAAGGGCACATTCATTATGTTCATAAAAAAATTCAGCAGTCACGTGCTTTGCTGCAAATAAGCAGTTTAGATCCTAAGTCCCATAAGGACTAAAGATAATGATTCAGGACTCAAGACACAGGCACTCTTCCTAGCACGTTTTTTCAATTAGGCATTTCACAGACGGCATCTCTACAACACAACTCCACCAGATACACTGCTGTGGTCTGAATCTCCAACGTCCCTTCTGTGGGTCACAGCCCATGACACTGTTAGGATGATGGAGTCCTCAGAGGTGGGGCTAGTGAAAGGAGGCAAGGTTTATGGGGGACAATGGGACCCTGGCCCCCTTCCTTCACTCTTTTTGCTTCCTGGGTGCCAGGGGTAAACAGCTCTGCTCTGCCACATGCTCCACATGATGCTCCACCTCACCACACTCCCAGGCGCTGGACCAGCAACCTCTGATGAGCCTCCTCTCAAGCTGATTTCCCCAGGTATCTTGTGACAGTGATGGAGAGCTCACACACTCGCTACACTTCACAGGACATAAAAACACAGGGGTAAATCTTTGTGACCTTGCTTTAAGCAAAGAATTACTCTTAGATATGACACCAAAAGTACAAATGGTAAAATAATAATCTAGACATTATCAAAACTGAAAAGTTTTGTCCTTCAAAAAGACATCATCAAGAAAGTTAAATGACAACCCACAGAATGGCAATTTTTGCAAATCACAAACCTGATAAGGGATTTGTATCCAAAATATGCACTGAGTCCTTACAATTCAATAATACAAATAATCTAATTTTTAAACAGGAAAAAGATCTGAATAGACATTTTCCCATAGACATATAAATGACCAATAAGCGTATGAAAAGATGTTCAAAATCATAAGCCATTTGAAAAATGCAAATAAAAACCACAATAAGATATATCATGTCACATCCACTAAGATGACTAGAATCAAAAAGTCAGATAAAAAATGTTGGGGGGAAACCTGAAAACCTCATGCATTGCTGATAAGAATATAAAATGGTATAGCCACTGTGGTAAATAGTTTGGTAAATTCTCAAAATGTTAAACATAAGACTAATCGTAGGACCATGCAATTGTACTCTTAAGTAAATATACACAAGAAAAAACATGTGACTACACAAAAATTTTGTTGTTCACAGCAGCACCATTTATAATAGCAAAAAAGCAGAAACAACTCAATGCTCATCAAATGATGAATAAAATGTGGTACATCCATACAATGGAATATTATTCATCAATGAAAAGAAACAATGTACTGATACATGTTCTAAAATGGATAGATCTTGAAAACATGAATTGAAAAAGCCGCCAGTCACAAAAAGGCCACATACTGCATGACTTCATATATGTGAAAATCTGCAGAACAGACAAATGAATAAAGACAGAAAGTGAGTAAGGGGTTGCCATGGGCTCAGAGATGGGAGACGGACTGGGCAACCCACTCCTAAAAATCAATCCGCCATCGAAAACCCTATGAACATCAGAGAAGCACTGATAATAGTGTTTCCCCTGTTGTATGTAGGGTCACTTGAGTTGGATACTGACTTGATGGCACCTAACAACAACAACAACAACAACAATGGGCTCAGAGAAGTGGGAAATGATAACGGCTAGTGGCCCTTTCTTTTGTGGTGACAAAAATGTTCTGAAGTAAGTAATGGTCACGATTGCACAAGTGGAAATAGAGACTGTGCATTCCAAACCTGAAATCCAAAATGCTACAAAATACAAAACCTGTCACGCACCAACATGAGGCCACAAGGGAAAAACTCCACACCTGACATCACTCCTCATGAGATAATTAAAAATACTATATGAAATTAACACCAGGCAGTATGTCCAAGGTGCACATGAAACAAATGGACCTCACGTAAAGTCTCAATATAAATCTGCAAATACTACAAAATCAGAAAACTCCAACACACAAAATAGCTCAGGTCTCAACAGTCTATATGCTAAGAATGCACTGAATCATGCACTTTAAAAGGAGGAATTTATGGTATATAATTTATATCTCAATAAAGCTATTTTGCCTACAGCTATTCCACTGTGGCATCTGATCTCAGAAGCTAAGCAGGATGGGCTTGGTTGGTCTTTGGATGGAAGACCATCTGGGAACACCAGGTGCTGTAGGCTTGGGAGAAGGACCCAGCAGCCCACTCCTGAAACAGTCCGCCATCAAATGCCCTATGAATAGCAGAGAAGCACTGCCATAGTGCCGGGCAGGGCACAGTGTCGGGGAGCATTTCGTTCTGTTGTGTGTAGGGTCACTATGAGTGAAACCTGACTCAATGGCACCTAACAAAAGCTATTTTAGAAAACTCTAAGGCAAGGCTGGAGATATCGCTCAGGGACAGAGAGCTTGCCTAGCATGCACAAGGTCCTAGGTTCGATCCCAGCACTGCCCTAGGGAAAAACAAAAAACAAAAACTCCTCTAAGCCATGTAATTCGCTTGCAAGTCCACTGGTGAAATAAATCATCCCCAAGTAGTCTGGGAAAAAAATATACACATGAAATATTTTCTAAGAACACATTTTTCTTCATATGATACATTAAGCATAAAAATCAACTATGCAAAAAGTCATTTCAATGTTCTGTGTTGGAAAAATAACTATTAATATAACATGATTAAAAATAAATATACACAATGAACAACAGCAGTTTTAAAATATATACTTGGCAACAAAATCCCCACCTTTGTTTTCCTTCAGAACTGAGCTCCAATCATCTATTTTTAGACTTATCTCTCATCATTCCCCAACACATATTCAGGTAAGACTTTCCACTGCCCACCCTCTAATTAACCATTCACCCAATACTATGCTCACTGCCTCCCACCTACCTTGTATCTGCCTTTTGTCCTAAATTATGGAAACTTTTGTTGTTTCTTGAGAGTTGAACCCAGGGCCTTGCACACGCTTGGCAAGTGCCCTACCAGTGGGCTGTACCCACAGCCCACTTTTTTTTTTTTTTTGGAGTCAAGGTCTCACTAAGTTGCATGGGCTGCCTCTGTCCCCAAACTTGTAATCCTCCTGCCTCAGCCTCCCAAGTTGCTGGGATGGTAGGCACGTGCCACCACACCCAGCTCATGAGAACTTTTCAACCACCTAAATGGTTCTTGGTCTTCAAGGTCTGGCTTGAGTCATCTCACAGGAAGCTTCTTGTCCTCTCTCAACCACAGTCCCCACACCCACTGGCCTCTCACAGCTGTGCCTGTCCAGAACGTCAGCTGGCTCCTCACTCACCTTCCCCACCCAGGCAGCCACTCACTTTTACACCATGAAAGGGGAAGCCATCCAGAGTCGACTCCCGCCTGGATCTGCTCCTTCACTTGTTTCATCCCACAACTCCCTCACAGTCACCCCAGTCCTCGGGAGAGCTACACTCTGGCCGCATGCAGGCCATCGCCTGGGGGCCGCCCAGGCGACTGCAGGGCAGGAGGATGGTCTGCATGGACAGGCCACAGAGCCCCCTGCAGGCAACTGGCCTCTCCTGTGCACCCTGTCACCCTGGCAGTTACCTCACAGGACTCAGAGATACTACTGTGCTCAGCTCAGTTACTTACTATCTCCTAAAACTCAATTCCTGGAACATATTATACCAACACAGTTGTGTGTAAGTGTATAAAAATTTTTTTGATAATCTCTACCACGTGTTGTTGTTAGGTGCCATTGAGTCAGTATCCGACTCATAGCAACCCTCTGTACAA
>VMDO01035404.1:0-16085 GCA_007922755.1 Pedetes capensis | reverse complement strand
CACCCGACTACTGTCAATTCCTAATCTGCATTCTCTTTCCATTAATTTGCCTATTCTAAATATTTCATAGAATAAAAAGACTTTTGTGTCTGGCTTCTTTTAGTTAAAATAATGTTTTCAAAGTTTATCCATGTTGCAACTTGTATCAGTATTTAATTGTTTTCTTATGGGTGAATAGTATTTCATTGTGTGGTTATTTAGTTTACATACATTTACATACATATATTCCATGGTTATTTTGTTTAGCCATCCTTTAATTAATGTAAATTTGGGTTGTGTTCATTCCTTGGCTATGTGAAAAATACTGTCTCTTATAGGTGGCATGTAGCTGAATCATGTTTTTATATCATCTTTCTAACCTCTTCCCTTTAATTGAAGATTTTAATTCATTGGCAGGTAATGTACTTACTAACAAGGTAGAATTTATATCTCCTATTTGTTTGCTATGCCTGCAGCCATAGCCCTGTGGCATCTGATCCCATCAGATCTTGGAAGTTAAGCAGGGTCGGGCTTGGTTAGTACCTGGATAGGAGACCACCTGGGAATACCAGAAGCTGTAGGCTTGGGAGAAGGACCTGGCAACCCCCTCCCAAAAATCAATCTGCCATTGAAAACCCTATGAACAGAGAAGCACTGACAATAGTGTTTCTCCTGTTGTATAGAGGGTCGCTATGAGTCGGATACCGACTCGACAGCAACTAACAACAACAACAATTTGTTTGCTATATGTCTGAAATAGTTTTCTTTCGAGTGTGCCCATAGTTGACTCTCTCAATTCTTTTTTTTCTTTTTTATTGGAAATTTTTAATGTATAACTTAATAGGTTTCATTATGACATGGGTTTCATTGTGACATTTCCATATATGCATTTCATTGTACATTGCTTGCATAACTTCCCCCTTACTCTCTCATGACCCTCCTCCCCTACCAATGATCTCCTTCCTACTTGCATGTCTTTTTGTGAGAATATTTGTCAATATACATGCATCCCAATTTTGATTTAAGGCCAAACTTTTTTCTATAGTGATCTACCTTTTTACATTCTAAGCAGTATTGGATGAGTGATCTAGTCCATTTACATTATTGCCAGCCTTTAGTATTATTGCTGTTATTATTATTATCTTTTTTATTTTAGCTATTCTTGTAGGTTTTTTCCATCTTCTCCTTTTTATTTTCACCACACTAATAAAGTTGTGCTGTTTACATTGAGGTTGACCTCTCCCTCTTCCTTCCTCTTAATTGACCCTCCTCCCTCTCCTGTCTTCTCCCATCATTGCTTCCGTCTGCTGGATTCCTCTCTCCTTCTTCCACTCCTTAAATTATCCCTTCTATGCTAAGTTTAATTGAGCTTTTTATTATGTTTCAACTTATGTATAGGGTTTTTCCTTACTTTAAATTTGATGCAGCTCCCACATATGAGTGAGAACATATGGTATTTCTCTTTTTGGGCTTGTGTTTGTTCACTTAAGATGATATCCTCCAATTTCATCCATTTTGTTGCAAGTGACATTACTTCATTTATCTTAATTGCTGAGTAGTAATCCAATAGGTACTATAATTTTTTAATCCATTCTTCTGTTGATGGGTACTTTGGTGGATTCCATATCCTCACTATTGTGAAAAGCATTGAATATGGAGATGCAGCTCTCTGTGTGGTACGATGACTCATCTCCCTTTGGGTATACATTCCCAATAGTGGTATGACTGGGTCATATGGTAGATCTATTTTTAGTTTTCTGAGGTATCTCCATATTGATTTCCAAAGTGGTTGAACCAATTTACAATCTCACCAGCAGTGTAAGAGGGTTCCTTTTTCTTCACAACCTCTCCAGCAGTTGTTATTTGTTTTATTGATCTTGGCTATTCTTACTGGACTAAGGTGGAATCCCAGAGTTGTTTTGATTTGCATTTCCCTAATGGCTAGGGATATTGAGAATTTTTTCATGTGTTTCATGGCCTTATGAGCTTGTTCATTTGAGAACTGTCTATTCAGTTCTTTTGCCCACTTGTGTGTTGGGTTGTTTGTTGTCCTGAGAGTTGCTTTCTTGAGTTTTTTGTAAATTTTGGAAATTAGTCCTCAGTCCGATGTTAGGATGAAGCTCTCAATTCTTTATGGTCTTTTCTCAAGTATCACTTTCTTGGTGAAGTGTTTCCTGGCCACTGATTTTGAATTTAAAGACTTTCTAATAAGCATGTATTTCTTAACTCTTTTTCCTGCTTGATGTTTTCTTTTAATATTTGTCATCATATATGTAAATTCATTTATTTTGCCTTATCTATTATATTATATATAAATAAATTTAGCTTACAAATTGGAAGCTCAGTGAGAGTAGGTTTTTCTTCTTTTTTTGTTCTTTTTTTTTCCCCGTAGTATTTCTAGTACCAGGAAAAGATTTCTTGTCTATAGTAGAAGTGCAATAAATACTTTGATGAAAGAATAATCAAAATAACTCAATATTTTTCTATGAAATTGTCAGTGGAGACTGGATACTTTCTTTTCAGTCAATAATGCTATGAAAACTTGTGAAATTAAAATTTGAATGCTGCCTCGAGAGTAAATTAAGTCACAAATGATGCTTATTATATGTGCCATGAAATAAATTTTAGGCTTGTGTAGGCTAAATTGGGGGATTTTCAAAATACAATTCAATAGATACTAAATTCAATAGATAATTAAATTATTTGCATGATTAGAAGGAAAATTTGATCTGGTCCTGGGGAGCCCTCAAACTCATACCATTTTCTTCTTCCAGAGGGATTAAGAGGTGTTAAGTAGCTCCAGCTGCTCCAGACATGTTTACTGAGCTCCAAATCCAGATATCTTGCTGCCACTTAACATTCTCCCTTAGGTATTTCAAGGACCCTCTAATTCAATGTCTAAAACCAAAATATATTCCTCTTTACTCTGGGTGCTCTTCCCAACAATACTATCCTCACCATCTACTACACAAACATTATTGATATATCCTTAAATCCTAATAAAAATCTATCATTAAATATTATTCTGTTTACTACCTAAACATTTACCAATTTATACATAATTATCTACCTTCACCACTATTGTCCTAATCAAAACTATTATCAGCTTGGCTGGTTTTCTTGCAATATATTCTTAACTGGCCATTTTTGATCATTTTGTTTGTCAATCCATTTTATACAGTACAGGCAACATAATTTTTGCTAAAGTATCTGCTTAAAATATTTAATCAACTTCTCATTCTTCTTAAGATAGAGGAAAAGTAAAACTTGATCTAAAGCTTTGTTAGTTTTGGTTTCTACTGACTCTTCAATCATTTTGAACTTCTGTACTCTTTCTTTGGCAGCCACACAGACCATTGCATTTTTCCTCATTTCTTAAAATTCTCTCTGCTCCTTCTGCTATTATATTCCCACTCTCTGGTCTCTTTCTCTACATATGTATCTTCTCCCCCTATTTACCTACATCTCAGTTCAACCCTTTGTTTTTCAAGGAGACCTTCCTTGTGTATCTCTTCTGTCCACATCTTTACATATATGGGTCAATAACTTTGTTATGGTCTCCTATACATACTGTGATAAAAAATATGGAGAATATTTAAATGTAAAATAAAAATTATTATAGTAAAAACACATTGCCATTAGTCCCCCTCAAAATATTCTCCCCTGGCTTCCAACACACTTACTGTTCTTGCTACTTTCTGAAGTAGTTCTGGAAGTCCTCTTTCATGAGTGTCTTCACTTGCATTGTTGTGGCTGCCTCCATGTCCTGAAACTATTTAAATGTTTACTTTCCATGGTCATGTTGACTTTGGGGAAGGATCAGAAGTCACAGTGCCAGATGTGGTGAATAAGTTGGATGGGGATGTGTTGTAATGTTTTTATTTGACAGACATTGCCATAACAGAAGCAATGTGTGACATGGAATGTTGTCATGATAGAGATGAAACTAAAGACAGTCACAAAAGAAAGACTTCCAAAATTGCTTCAGAAAGTGGCAAGAACGATGGCATAAGGGTGCTCAAAGCCAGGGAAAATATTTTGAGGGGGATTAATGGCAATGTGTCTTTTACTATAAATCTTTTGTTTAATTTAAACATTCACTGTGCTTTCCCACCATATGTCATAAATAATGTTCCTCTTGCTTCATGGTCATTTTTTGGCTTCTAATTAAATGCTGCTCATTTATAAGATTATTTGATTAATATTATCATTTTATGCTCTTCAAAGTTGAGCTGGTTTTGCTCCATATATTTTCTGGTTTTGCTCCATGTATTTTCCCCTTATTCAATGCTCAGGGCAATGAATACTTATTAAATGCATGTATTATATAGCTCAGTGGGGCTGGGATTTAGCTCAGTTGGTAGAACACCACTCTGCAGTCTCTGAGGTCCTGAGTTCAATTCCCAGCACCACAAAAATGGGAGAAGGACATGGCAACCCACTCCCAAGGCAATCCCGAAAAAACAATCTGCCATTGAAAACCCTATGAGGGTCACTATGAGTGGGATACTGACTCGATGGCACCTAACAACAACAACAACAACAACATATAGCTCAATATCAAGTGGACACTTATCTGATGTTTTAGTGCCCTCACAACGTCCTTTTTTGCCAGCTTCTCCTATATTGCTCTTTCCCCTTCCCAGTGCCCCACAATGAGAGCTCCACACAGGAAACATGGTTATCTTATACTATTGCAATAGTTAAAACAAGACTGCTCATCCATGCATTTCAGGACCCACAATAACAACATAACTTTACCAGGCAAAAACATGAGCTATCACATACAAAGAAAGACCATTAGGTCATTACTTGCTGATCTCCACACACTCTTTAGATTTGACATGTGTAGAGATCATCCTATTTTTATAAATAAATAAATAAATATATGCCTATGTATGTACATGGTAACATATGTCTATATTGGAAGTGTGTGTAGGTATGTATTTGGAAAATTAGTAATGATCAAACACATAGTCAAGCCACTAAACCTTCTTTTCTTCTTTTATTTCCTATTGACTGCAAACCCATCTCCATGAAAACTATAAAGCTGTCAGCTTTTTTTGTGTGTTCTTCCACCCTCCTTTGCAAGCACCATTGCCTCTACTCTTATTCCTTTCTCATGACCTCTCAAGACTTTGTATGGCCCTCTAGATGCTCACCATCACCTACTCTATCTTCCTTGGCCTTAAGCTTCCTTTATCACCTTCCCCCACTATTATGAGATAATTAAAGAATATTAGCAGATGATTTATAAATATCACAAATTAATATCCCTCCTGAGGAAAAAATATTTAATTGTGGAATTCCTTTATATAAAATAAACTGACAGACTATAATTTTTAGAGCAAGAAATATACGAATTTTTTATTCAAATAGTGTAGGCTTCCTCTAGTAACTCCAAGAGACCATATGTTGCCCAAAGGTGCTGTTCTTAGGTAATGTTTAAAAAGAAAATCAGCCAGAACAACATACAAGGAAAAGTATCTTCTTAAAGCTTATTCACAATGTTTTAAAAGAAAAAACCCCACCCCTAAAACTAAACATTACAGTTCTTGCTATAGATTTTCTTCCTGCCTTTGGAAACTACCCAACTATTTTCATATGGTACTTAGCACTTGTTCTCCGCCCTCATGATTGATGTGGTTTGAATGCTAAAGTTACAGTTCTCTTGTCATCTGGAGTGATTTCCCAAGATGATGTTTCCTCTCAAACTTCAGACATTTTAACTCACACCCTAACAACAGCCAAGGCAGTTCTTATGAAGATCAAATTAACTTACCATCAAGGGTATGTAAAAAAATTTTTTTTCTGGATTCCAGGCAGTGTTCCTGGATGTTCTTGGATGTGACTGAAGATCTAAAACATGTTCTAATAATAGTTACTAAGGAAAACAAATTCTATTTATTTACAGTTAAAAGAGATTGACTTTAAACATCCATTTTTCCTCTATAAAATCATTTGAGCTTCATTCTGACTACATGCATCCAACAAAGGAAAGATTTGAGGACACTACCCAAACAATGGAAAAATGTATCTCACTGTTTTATCTTTGACTATCTAAGAGTTCAGGTAAAGAGCCTGAGTTTCTTGGGGCATGCTTCAACTATGAGGACTTCCTGATCACCTGATATGGGAGACTTTTAGGTAGCAATTATGAATGTTTCTTATGTTCTCTATATCAAGATCTTCAATTAAAATGTAGAGAAAATGACTAAGCTCTGTGCAAAACCAACCAGAAAAGGGAAAAGGATTCAGAAAATTTATGCCTTATAATGATGAAACTGAAATTTGTAGAACTGTTAATATTGTCAGCTTCTGCCTCCCATCATCTGCCATTGACCACATCTGGCAAACATACTTCTCCTTTTGTATCATCATTTCAAAAAATAATAATACTGGGTCCCTGTTGCTTAAATCATATACCAGGACAAATAATTGACCCTGATATTTTCTCTTGCCCTTGTATCTTACTAATATTTCTAGAATTCATCCATTTGTTATTCTCACTGGCTCTATTTTAGGTGTAACCTTTATAACCTCTTGCTAAATTATGGAAGAACCTCTGTCTAACTTCTCCAGCCACATCTCTTAATGGTTATTCCTTCCCCCCACAGCCTGCCATTCAATAAAGCTGACATATCTGTAGTGCCACCCCACTCACACACACACTGACATATATCATGATTACTTTTATTCCTAGGATTTGTGCATCCTGCTTCTTTGCTGGAATTATTCCCCCTTTCCCATCCTAACTACTTTTGTTTTTTTAATTTGTCATTCATGGCAGGATTCAATAATTACCTTCTCAACCCTTTCTACTAATAGGTCTGATAGGTGTCCCTCTTCTGACTACTTTCAACCAAAAGAAAATTTAAAAGTAAACAAAATCATAGTTAGGTATTAACTATCACAGTATAGTTCTATTATGTTAAAAATTTATTTTCCAGCAGATTTCATGAATTAATGAAAAGTTATATGTATCCCTTTTGAACCACACTTTTGTACCTGAGGCCAGGGATGCTGAGATAAACTCAAAGTGGTGAATCTGCTGTTACCACAGCCCTTAGTAAGGCAGGCAGAGTGGTGAGTGGAATCTCAGTGTCTGCCTTGCCCTGGGTTATTCTTGAGACCAGTTCATTGAAGACTTATTTATAAGGAATACATCTCCACAATTTGGCATCTTTTCTCTCTTAGATTTTACCATCCATAAAATAATGTGGATGTTAACTCATTATGAGGCAGGATAGAAAGACAGGGAAATTTGGGGGACATGGAAAGAGCGTTCTCCTCAGTGTCTGATTTGAATCTTATTAGTTAAGAATCAAGAAGTTTGACACCACTATCAAGAAAACTGCTGTGAGGATTACCTGCATAGAGACATTATTTTTGAGAGACATTTTAGTTAATTAAAATATCAAAATGGCAGTAAATTATGCATAGGGTCAAAATACATGAAATCTCTTAGTTTAACCTAATCTCAAAAGTGGGATTAGGGGCCATATTTGCAGTCACCATATACCCAGAAAACTCCCTTGTGAAACCCTTCTGTAATTCTACCTTAGTGACACCTCCCTAAACCCATCTTATAAAGCTAAGCATGTTGTTGTTGTTGTTGTTAGGTGCCGTCGAGTCGGTGACTCATAGCGACCCTCTGTACAACAGGGGAAACACTATTGTCAGTGCTTCTCTGCCATTCATAGGGTTTTCAATGGCAGATTGACTTTTGGGAGGGGGTTGCCAGGTCCTTCTCCCAAGCCTACAGCTTCTAGTGTTCCCAGGCGGCCTCCCATCCAGGTACTAACCAGGCCCGACTCTGCTTAGCTTCCGAGATCTGATGGGATCGGATGCCACAAGGCTACAGCTGCAGGTGGCTAAGCATATATATATATATATATATATATATATATATCATTCTGAATATCTTTTCTTCAATGAAGCCAAGGATCAGCCTTAACCTGAATAGAGGTCCTGACTAGGGGAACTCAAGCTAGACAACAATGCTGAGCTACATTTCTCTGCTGTACCTCTGGTGACAATTAAACAGTCCTCTCTGCAAATACCCATCTCTACTACTGCTTTTCTCTTAAGCAAATAACCTCTGAGTTGGTGTTCTATTATTATGACATAGTATGAATTCATATGACTCACTACAGAGTATCACTTTTTGTAGGGTTTTCTAGCATTACTTCAAATTTCAGTCATTCAAAATTTATGGACTAAAATAATGGTCTAAAGCACAAGCAAATGAGTTTAACAAATTTGAATTACTTTGCCAAAAAGAAGTCATTCACTTTTCAAAATTCCCTCCCTCAGCAGGATATAAATAAGGTCTAGAAATAATCAATATTGAATCTCAGTATCCACAGGCACTGCCCATCCTCTGTCCTTTTCCAGTGTTAGTGACTCTAGGGAATTTTTTTTTTCCTCCAGTCACTTCATCTGCCTTATGAAAATATAACACTAGCTCATTCAAATTCATGTAAAGAATTGATCCATCTTTAAGGAAATCCTCGTTCCATTTGTGTTTGGAGAATGGGAGGCCTTGACTAGAAGGAATAAGCCTTAGTAGAAACACATTTGAGGGAGAAAAGACTTCAACCTCCCTGCTCCCATCAAACCTCAGTGTCTACGTGGAAGGCACACTCCATCCCTCAGTGGTGGAAGGGCTGGTTTAGAACTGTCTATACACTTTTGTTGTTAGGTGCTCTCCAGTCAAATCCAATTCATAGCAACTCTATGTACAGTGGAATGAAACACTCCCCTATTCTGTGCTAGGCACATGATCTTACTTATGTTTAAGCCCATTGTTGCAGGCACTGTGTCAATCCACAAAGTGGAAGGTTTTCCTTTTTTCATTGACCTACCACTCTCCCAAACATGATGTTCTTCTCCAGGGATTGGTCCCTTCTGACAACATGTGTAAAATATGAAAGATGCAGCCTAGCCATCCTTGCTTCCAATGAGCATTCTGGTTGCACTTCTTCTAGGACAGATCTATTGGTTCTTTTGGCAGTCCATGGTATATTCAATAATCATCTCCAGCACTGTAATTCAAAAGGATCAATTCTTCTTCTGTCTCCTTTGTTCAAAGTCCAGCTTTCACAATGACATGATGCAACTGAAAATACCATAGCATGAGTCAGGTGCACATTTGTCTTCAATGTGATATCTTTGCCTTTCAATACTTTAAAGAGATCTTTTGCCACAGCTTTCCCCCAAGCAATGTGTTTTTTAATTTCTTGAATGCTGCTTCCACAGGTCTTGATTATAGAACCAAGTAAAGCAAAATAATGGACAACCTTAATCTTTTCTCCATTTATTGTGAAGTTGCATACTGACCCAGTTGTTAGGATTTTTGTTTTGTTGATGTTTAGTCACAATCCATACTGAAGGCTATGTTCTTTGAGCTTCATCAGTAAATGTTTCAAATCTTCCTCACTTTCAGCAAGCAGAGTTGTGTCATCTGCATAATGCAGGTTGTTAATGAGTCTTCCTCCAATCCTGATGCTACAGTCTTCATAAAGTCCAGCTTCACAGATTATTTGCTCAGCATAGAAGTTGAAAAGATATGGTGAAAGTATATAGCCCTGATGCACACCTTTCTCAACTTTAAACCAGGCAGTGTTTCGGTGTTCTATTCGAACAACTACCTCCTGGCTCATGAACAGATTCCTCATGAGCACAATTAGGTGCTCTGGTATTCCCATTTTTCAAAGTGTTATCCATAATTTGTTATGATCCACACAGTCAAATGCCTTTGCATAATCCATAAAACATAGATAGGGATCTTTCTGATATTCTCTGCTTTTGCCTAATATCCATCTGTCATCAGCAATGATGTCCCTGGTTCCCAGCCCTCTTCTGAATCTGGCTTGATTTTCTGGCAGTGCTCTGTATACTGCTACATTTGCTTATGGATGGTCTTTAGTAAAATTTTGCTTGTGTGTGATATTAACGATATTGTTCATTAGTTTCCACATTCAGTTAGATCCCCCCTTTTTTGGAATAGGCACAATAACAGATCTCTTCCAGTTAGTTGGTCAGGTAGCTGTTTTCCAAATCTCTTGGCATAAAAAAGTGAGCACTTCCAGTACGGCATCTGTTTGTTGAAACATCTCTATTGGTATCCCATCAATTCCCGGAGCCTTGTTTTTGCCAATTTCTTCAAGGCCGCTTCCACTTCATCCTTAAATGCCATTGCTTCCTCTTCATTATGGAACCTCTTGAAATGGGTGGTCATCAACCAATTCTTTTTGTATAATGACTCTGTGTATTCCTTCCATCTTCTTTTGATGTTTCCTGCATCATTTACTATTTTCATTAGAGAATTTTTCACTATTGCCACTCGAGGTTTGAATTTTTTCTTTAATTCCTTATGCTTGAGAAACAGAGAGCATGTTTTTTCCTTTTGGTTTTCTGTCTCCAGCTCTTTGCACATGTCATTATAATATTTGATTTTGTCTTCTTCAGCTGCCTTTTAAAATCTTTTGTTTAGTTCCTTAACTTCATCATGTCTTCCTTTTAGTTTAGCTGCTCAATGTTCATGTGCATCTTTCAGAGTCTCTTTTGACATTAATTTGGTCTTTTCTTTTTTGCCTGTCTTTTTAATAACCTTTTGCTTTCTTCATGAATATCTTTGATGTCATGCCACAACTCCTCTTGTCTCCTATCATTTGTGTCTATGGCATTAAACCTGTTCTTGAGGTAGTCTTTGAACTCAGGTGTGATATACTCAAGGTCATACCTTAGTTCTCCTGCACTTGTTCTAAATTTCCTCAGTTTCAGTTTGCACTTGCATATGAGAAGATGGTCTGATCCACAATCAGCAACTGGTCTTGTTCTGACATTTGATATGGAGCTTTTCCATCACCTCTTTCCATAAATGTAGTCAATTTTGTTCCTGTATGTTCCATCTGGTGAAGTTCACATGTATAGTGGCCATTTGTATTGGTGAAAAAAATGTGCTTGCTATGAAAAGGTCATTGGTCTGACAAAATTCTATTATACGATCTCCAGCATCATTTCTGTCACCAAGACCATATTTTCCAACTACTGAACCTTTTTCTTTGTTTCCAACTTTTGCATTCCAGTCACCAATAATTATCAGTATATCCTGATTGCATGTTTGATCTATTTCAGGTTGCAGAAGCTGGTAGATATCTTCCCTTTCTTCATTTGTGGCCTTAGTATTGGGTGCATAAATTTGAATAATAGTCATATTAACTGGCCTTCCTTGTCGGCATATGGATATTATTCTATCACTGACACCATTATATTTCAGGAAAAATCTTGAGATGTCTTTATTGATGATGAATGCAAACCCATTTCTCTTTAGCTTGTCATTCCCAGAATAGTAGACCATAGGATTATCTAGCTCAAAATGGACTATGCCAGTCCATTTTAGCTCTGATGCCTAGAATGTCAGTGTTTATGTGCTCCATTTCTCTTTTAATCATTTCTAATTTTCTTAGATTCATACTATGTACATTCCATGTTCTAATTATTAATGGATGCTTACAGTTGTTTCTCCTCATTTTGAGTTGTGCCACATCAGCAAATGGAGGTCTCTGGGGCTTTACTCCATTTCTGTCATTAAGGTGGACTCTACATTGAGGAAGCAACTCTTCCCCAGTAGTATTTTGAGTGCCTTCCATCCCGAGGGGCTTTTCTTAATCCAAGAGACCCTGTTCTTAGACAAGATAATATAGTCCTTTGAGTCTCTTAGATGTATAGATTAATGTTTTGCATCAGATTTAAGGAATTTGCTGTCATGTTTTCTTCTACTCCTTCTGCCCTCTCCTTCTGATACTCCCATTTTGTATATACTGGTGCGGCTAATGGTATCCTAATTTCTCTAAGGTTGTATCCATTTTTTTCATTCTTTCTTCCATTTATTCTTCAGATTACATAATTTCTGATGATTGACATTTAAGTTCACTCATTTTTTTAATCCTACTAGTTCACTTCTACTATTGAGCCCCTCTAGAGAATTTTTCATTATTTTATAGACTCTGGAATTATTTTACTTCTTAACTCCAAAATTTCCATTTGATTTTTAATATAATTTCTATGTATTCATATTCTCTATTTGAGGAGACATTGTCAATATTTACTTATTTAGTTAGCTATTTAGTTAGTTACTTACTTATTTATTCCTGACCTAGGGATTGAATCTGGTCCCTTGCATATACTAGGCTATTGCTCTCATCCTGAGCTACCTCCTCAAATCTTTTTTATATTTATTTTGAAACAGTGTCTCACTAAGTTGTCCAGGCTGGCCTGGAACTCTATGTAGCCCAGGCAGGCCTTGGACCTGTAATCTTTTGCCTCAGCTTCCTGAGTAGCTGTGATTACAGGCATGCAACACCATACCCGTCCCTTCTTTTATTTCTTTAGCCATGTTTTCCTTTGGTTCTTTGAACACACTTATAATACCTGCTTTGAGGTCTTTATCTATTAAATCCAACATGTGGCTGCTCTCACAGGCTGTGTGTATTGACTGCTTTCTCCCCTATGTATAGGTCAAACTGTTACCAGAGTCCTAGGCTAGAGGCCCAACACTGGGGGTACAAATCAGATCCAGTCCCTCATCCAAAAGCCAAATGGAAAAAGTAATGGTGAAAAACATGAAAAGAACCTTAGTTGGTAGAGCTGTTTCTATCCTGGAAAGACAAAGGGACCAGGATCCTTAGCCCTGTTTTCTAGGGTACTATTATAAACTCCAGATTACATAAAGAAGGGACAGAAATGAGGAGGCAGGTGAGCAAGAAGCCTCTGTCTTGTTCAAACTGTGATCTGATGGATCATTGTCTTAGGATAGTCAAGCAGGGGTCTTGTCTCAATAAGAAACTTCTGAGTGGCCAGAAGTGGTGGCTCATATCCGTAATCCCAGTAACTCAGGAGGTGGAGGCAGGAGGATCACAAGTTTGAGGCCAGAGGCAGCCTATATAACCTAGCAAGACCTTGTCTCAAGATAGAAAATAAAAAATGGGCTGGGGGTGCAGCTGAGTGGTAGAGTGCTTATAAAGTATGTGTGAGGCCCTGGGTTTGACCTCCAAGAACTGAAATATATATATATATATATATATATATATATATATATATATATATACACATGCACATATATATCTATATATATCTATATATATCTTTAGTGCTGGGAAGATTCCACTCTGGCCACAAGATGTTTATTCATCAGACCTATTGTTCCTGGAATCTAAGGTAACAGCAGAAGAGAATGACTTAGAGCAAAGGAGACAGATGCAAAATAGAGGCAGAGATGCCAAATTTTTATTGTGCTGTCTGTTATCCACTGGATATTCATGGGCCCAAGTGAAGAGACAGTACTTTTAGGAAAAGCAGCCTCTAAGTCTTTGTTATAATACTTTCCTTTCTTTGTATGCCTTTGTTACAGGGAGACACTGGGAGCCAGGGTAGATGTGTTAGACCATGGACTGGGAATCTGGCAGGAGAACCTTGGTCATTGCACTTGGTGTAAAAATGAATTTAGACCTGACACAGAAGTTGTAGTAGAGAATATAGAGAGGATTTATTAACAGATAGTATAACTTTAAAGAATAATTACAGAGAAAACCAAGGCATTTGGAGAAGTTTAGGTAGATGTAGAAAGGAACCTAGAAAAACCTAGGTTTCCTGGCTGAATGGGCATAAGGGTATTTCTGTGTCTCAGGGGATGATAAAGAATCCATAGAAAATGGAAGAGTTAAGCAAGCTTCTAGAAGGAAAAGAACCTTGAGAAAATGGCAGGCCCAAGAGAATGGAGATGCTTGCATATGGTTGCTGGAGAGAGGAGAGTGGAGGGTGAGGAGTGCAGTGAGAGGAAGAGGAGAAGAAGAGAGAGGGAGACAGTGAACAAGCAGGGCAGGTTCCCTTTAGTTTTATTCAAACTAGGGCAGGGGCACAGGGCCCAGTTCTGGCCACCCAGTGTAACTCAGCCTCAAGGCGGGAGTTCAGGTTGGACTTGGAACAGACCCTTGTTGTGGGGTGGGGCTCATGAAGCCTAGGGTCTTTGTTTCCTAAAATGGCCCAAAATGACTGGGATTAGGGTGTAAGGTCCATAAGAAAATGTCTTTCTAATCCTTAGAGATCGGTTTCCCACATGGCTTCATCTATTATGGTTAAACCATAGAAGTAATATTCAATCCCCTTTTCCTTCATATTGACTGTTAATGCTTAAGCTGCCTGCAGCTGTACCACTGTGGCATTCAATCCTGTCAGATCTCAGAAGGTAAGCAGGGTCAGGCCTGGTTAATACTTGGATGGGAGACTGCCTGGGAGCACCAGGTGCTATATAGGCTTGGGAGAAGGACAGTCATTGAAAACACCATGAATAGCAGAGAAACACTAACAACACTGTTTTGCCTGTTGTATATAGGGTCGCTATGTGTGGGACACCAACTCGATGGCACCTAACACCAACAACAATGCCTAAGCTAACTACCTAGCAACAACCAACTGGTAATCTCATTAATTGCCAATTGATTCTTCCAATGTTTTCGGTAGTGCCCTGGGACCTAAAATTGCTTGGAAGACTGATGCACTTAAATTCAGGATGCTTTATAGGGATAAATTTTAGGTAAGTGTTTCAGATTTGCCCTGATCTTTAGAGGGTTGTTTGCAGTACTGGGAATTAAACATAGGGCCTCATACAAGCTAGACAAGTACTCTACCACTGAGATACACCCAAGCCTTTTATTTTTATTTTTAAATTTTGAGACAAGGTCTCCGACTAGATTGTCCATGCTAGCCTGAGACTTAGGATCCTCTTGCCTTAGCCTTCCAATGAATTAGGTGCATGCCCCACCCCTCTTTTGGGGTTGTTGTTGTTGTTAGGTGCCATTGAGTTGAAGCCTGACTCATAGTGACCCTATGTACAACAGGAAAAACAGTATTATTAGTGCTTCTCTGCTATTCATAGGGTTTTCACTGGCTAACTGTATTTTGGGAGTGGGTTGCCAGGTCCTTCTCCCAAGCCTACAGCACTTGGTATTCCCAGGCAGTGTCCCATCCACATACTAACCAGGCCCGACCCTGCTTGGCTTCCTAGATCTGTCGAGATCTGACACCACGGTGGTACAGCTGCAGACTCTTTTTGGCTTAGAGGGCCATTTTTAACTGGTCCTTTAACTGGGTTTCTTTGGTGAATAGCTGGTCTAAGGTTTAGCTTATGTCTAATGTTTCTGGGAGGCTATGCCTAATAAGCCAGAGCTATGACCATGGTCAAAAGTATATTCCATGAGTGGAGGGAAGTTGGAAGAAGAGAGTCGCTACCTCTTGGTGGCATTCACCCAGAGCTTAGACTCTGCAACTTATAGTTGAGGGCACTATGAGAAATGCTGGTATCCTCTCCTTTCTAGCAATATACTACAGCCGTCTACCTGGGAAAAGAAAGCCCTGTGTTTTTGGCAATATCCATTGGAGTACAATTCTATTATGCCAAGATGGGATGGAAGGAAGGAGGGAAGAGGTTGTAGTTCAAATGCCACATAATTTCACTGTTCTTGCCAAATTTTAGTAGGCTTGCTTGAATATATGCTTCTTCATTTGTTATATGCCCTAAGAACCGTTTCCAGAAAGTGTGAATGGTTGAGACTTTTAAAAAGTTTTTTTTCACTAGTTTAACTATGGAATGGGTCTAACAGAGCTGCTCACTTTGCCCTACAGAAGTGGAACTTCCTTGTGCATTCCTAGCTCAGATGATTAGATTCAAATCACTAGCAAATCAGGCCCCGCTCAGAAATGTGGAATTGAGAAGCCAAGAACCTCCTACTGCAGTTATTTAAAAAGGCAGATGCCAAAATACTACATGAAGAATTTTCATGAGGTAAATAGAACTTGGTCAATTTTAATATGTTATAACACAGTAAAGAGAATGAAAAAGAATGAAGATAATTGGATAACTGTTAGAATAGGAGAGCCAATAACAAGAAGAAAAATTATGAGCAATCTGCATGTATCTGTATTAATATCTGTTTCATTTCTTTTGAGGACAGGCTCTACTTTGTTTCTTAGTTTGAAATCTCGAGATCCCTGTAATTCCTTTTATGTTCTATGATATAATCATTCTAGAATAGGACAACAAA
>VMDO01035403.1:0-16112 GCA_007922755.1 Pedetes capensis | reverse complement strand
TTTTGGAGTGAAATTTAATCTATTTGAAATTAAAATTGCCACGCCTGCTTTCTTTTGTTCCCCCCCTGCTAGGTATACATTTTTCCAGCCCTTAACTCTCAGTTTATTCCCGTCTTTGTGGGTTAGATGAGTTTCTTGAATACCACATATTGATGGTTTGTGTTTTTTGATCCAATTAGCCAATCTCTGTCTCTTAATTGGTGAGTTAAGATCATTTAGATTAATAGAGATTATTGAGGAACATTTATTGTCATTTATCCAATCGTTACCTGTTACTGATTTATGATTCATGTTTGCTTTGGACCTTTCTTGTTTTGGACTCATCTCAGTTAATTGGTTCTTTGATTTGCGTTGTACGGTTGTCTTGACTCTTAATGCATTATTGTTGTAAATATATTTTGACTTATTTCTACCATTTTGTTCCATGTTATTATTCCCCCACCCCAAGCCTTCCTTCCTTTTTTTCTTTTCTCACTCCCTTTCTCCCTCCTCATACTCTCTCCCCTTTTCTCTTGTTTGCTCTAAGGAAAGTCATTTGCTATGTTGTAAGTTTGCCTATTAAATGACCACATGAGAAGGAATTGAAAGAGATCTCTAGACAACACTCCGGAAGAAATGAGGCCATCATTTCAACAGCCTATAGGGAATTCAATCTAGTAAACAACCACATGAGTAACTTTGCAGTGGATTATCCCCAAGTTCTTCCTTGAAGTAACATCATAACCCCAGCCAAACCATAAATACAATCCCATGAGAAATCTTGAGCCAGAGGCCTTCAATTAAACCTTGCCTGAATTCTCAACCCAAAGGATCTGTGAAATCATGTGTATTTTTCAAAGTATTTTGGAGTAATTTCTTAGCAGAAGATAACTAATATGTTATCTTTGCCTTTTACACTATTTTGCTAAAATGTAGTGTGTGTATTTTTTATTAATATTAGTGGGGTACTGAGTAATAGGCTTTTGCTATTTCCACTGTGTACCTATTACATTGTTTTTGGTTATATTTTCAGTAACTTACATAATTTATGAAACTTTGATTAATACGTGGTAAAGATCATGCAATAATAAATTATATTGCCCTTTTTCCCATCTATTTGTGTACTGACATCATAATTTGAGATCCACCCCCATTATCCCTCTGCATTACTTCCCCCACACACTCTGCTCCATATCCATGACTCTCCTTCCCCCTTCTTTCTATTCTGCTTATATTTTCCCTTCTGAGATAAGCCTGAATTTTTCCTTTTTATATATCTACATATATATAGGTATTTTTCTTCCTTGAGGTTGGATTTTGCTCCCACATATTATAAAAGTATATGGTATATCTCTTTTTGGGCCTGGGTCTATTCATGTAGGATGATATTCTCCAATTCCATCCATTTTGCTGCAAATGACATTATTTCATCCTTTTTCATTTCTGAGTAATATTCTGTTGCTTATATGTACCAAAAAAAATTTTAACTATTGCTCTGTTAATGGAAATTTTGGTTGATTTCATACCATTACAACTGTGGAGTGAAGAGTGCTAAGTTAAATATGGAAATGCAGGTATCCCTGTGGTGTGATGACTTATCATCCTTTGAGTATCTTCCCAGGAGTGGTAGAGCTGGGTCATATGACATTTCTATTCTTAGTTTTCTAAGGTTTCTCCATATTGATTTCCAAAGTGGTTGAACCACTTTAGAATCCCACCAGCAGTATAAAAGTGTTCCCTTTTCTCTGCATACTAAGCAACATTTGATCTTATTTGTTTTGTTGATCTTACCCATTCTGACTGGAGTAAGATGAAATCCAGAGTTGATTTGATTTGCATTTCCCAATGACTAGGGATTTGGGGCATTTTTTCATGTGTTCTTTGGTCCTTTGAAGTTCTTCCTTTGAGAACTGTCTGTTTACTTCCTTTGCCACTTATGTATTGGGTTATTTGACGTCTTTGTATTTGCTTTCTTAACTTCTTTCTACCTTCTTGAAATTAGTCCACTGTCCAATGTGCAGGATGCAAAAATTCTCTCCTATTCTGTAGGCTCTCCCTTAACTCTGTTGATTGTTTCCTTTGCTGTACAGAGGCTTTGTAATTTCATATAATCACATCTGTTAATTCTTGATGCTGTTTCCTGGGAGATGGTCTCATTAAGGAAACACTTTCTTATGCCTATGTGTTGGAGAGTGTTTCCTATCTTTTCTTCTAGTAGTTTTAAGGTTTCTGGTTTTGAGGAATCTTATTCATTTCAAATTGATGTCTGTGCAAACTGAGATATATGAGTCTATTTTCAATTTTCTGCAAATGGATATTCAATTTCCCCAGCACCATTTGTAGAAAAGGCTATCTTTCTCCATTGAATGTCCTTAGCCCTTTTGTCAAAACTCAGGTGGCTGTAGTTGTATGGGTGTATCACTGTGTTGGCGATCATTTGGGGGTCCACAAGAAAGACCTAGAGGGGCCCTGGGTGGAGATTTGTCTGACCCAGGTAGAGGCTGAACCTTATCCAAGTTTTACCCTATTTTTATCCTTCCCACTTATAACTCAGGACATAGAGTTGAAATTCCTAGAAAGGACTCCAGGGATGGAGGCTTGTCTGGCCCACTTGGAAAACTAAAATCTATCCTCTGGGGCTGGTGACCTTTGTCCCACATCCTGGTATTCCACTCCTCCCCCTCCCATTGAGTGATCCAAGATGGCCCCAAAACAGCCTAACTCTGGTGTGGCCTCTTTCAATCTGATTGGCTGCCCAGAGCCACCTGATTGGTCAGAAAAGGAAGCTCAGTTATTGGCCTGGCCTGCGCCTAACCCCCCTATCAAAATTTTTCTTTTTCAAATCCCTAGTTACATAACTGCTACACCCAATACAAGCTATTCCCTGATTTCTGGGTCCACAGCCCCTTCATAGAAGCTATATAAACCACCACTGAAACTACTAGCTTCCCTTTTGCCCCTTATGTTCTTGATCCTCCCCTGTTTACTTGCTGGAGCCCTTTCAAACCTGACCCCCACACCCTATTCCTGAGACCTGCAACCTCCAGTGCCAACAATGAAGATACCTGAGGACTACAAGCAAGACTCCTTGTCAAGCCCAGGGCCTCCAAAGCAGCGAAGGCTCTAAGCAAGACAGGAAGGGCTCTCTGCTTTTCTTCCCCAGCCTTGGGAAGGAGGAGAGCAGAGAAGGTGAACTGCAAGAGGCAATAGGAGACACACCCTGGGACACTTTCCTCAAGCATTGTTGTGCTGCACCCTCTTTTATTCACCTTGGTAGGTGCAGCTTAATAAATTCCATTCCTGTTTGCAAGAAGGCTCCTGAAGTCCTTCTTTGGTGCCACCAGCTCTTACTATTTCCAAGGGTCCCCGAGTACCCGTGTTGAGGCAATCTCCATTACCCCACCCCCGCTGGGCTGGAGTGAACCCCAACATCTCTGGGTCTTCGATTCTGTTCCATTGGTCATCAAGACTACTTTTTATTATTGACAAGCTGTTTTTTCCACTGTAGCCCTGTAGTGTGGTGTGAAGTCAGGTATAGTGATCCCACCCATGCTGTTTTTGCACCTTAAGATTGTTTTGGCTATATGTGGTCTTTTGTGCTTCCATATGAATTTTAGGATAATTTTCTTCAATTTCTGCAAAGTCTGTCATTGGAGTTTTAATGATGATGGCATTGAATCTATAAATTGGTTTTGGTAATATAGCTATCTTTACAATATTGATTCTCCCAATCCATGAGCATGGAAGGTCCTCTCATCTTCTAGCACGCTCTATAATTTTCTTCTTTAGTGTTTTGAAGTTTTCCTTGTAGATATCTTCAGGGTCTTTGGTTAGATTGATACCTACATCTTTAATTTTTTGGTGGGCTATTGTAAATGAGATTGTTGCCTTAATTTCCTTCTTTTCCTGTTCACTATTGGTAAAAAGGAAGACTACTTATTTTTTGCATGTTGATTTTGTATCCTGATACTTTGCTGAAGGAGTTAATTAGCTCTAAGAGTTTTCTAGAGGTATTTCTGGGGTCTTTTAGGTAAAGAATCATATCATCCGTGAAGAAGGATAACTTGAACTCTTTTGCCTATCTATATACTTTTGATGTCTTTCTCTTGCCTGATTGCTCTGACTAGGACTTTAATCACAATATTGAATAAGAGGGGAGAAAAAAGACATCTTTTTCTTCTTCCTGATCTTAGAAGGAATAATTTCAATTTTCCCCCCTTTAATATAATATTAGCTATAAGTTTGTCATGGATGGCCTTTATGATGTTCAGATATTTCCCTGGTATGTCCACTTTCTCCAGGACTTTTTTCATGAAAGGACATTGCACTTTGTCAAAGCCTTTCTCAGCATCAATTGAGATGATCATGCTATTTCCATCTGTAAGTGTCTTAGTAAATAGAATTATATTAATTGATTTTCACATGCTGAACCAGCCTTGCATCTGTGAAATGAAGTCCATTTGACCATTATGTAGGGTCTTTTTTATGTTGTTGAATTCAGTTTGCCAGAATTTTATTAAGGATTTTTGTCTCAATATTCATCAGGGAAATTGGTCTGTAGTTCTCTTTCTTTGAAGTGCTCTTGTCCAGTTCTGGTAATAGGGTGATTGGGAGAGTGGCAGGTCAATGCAAAAGAGGAAAACCCTCCACCAGATGGATTGACACAGTGTCTGCAACAATGGGCTTAAATATAAATAAGATCGTTTGCCTGGCACAGAATCGGCAAGTGTTTCGATCTGCTGTACATAGGGTCGCTATGAGTCGGACTCGACTCAACGGCACCTAACAACAACAACAAACTTCATAGAATGAGTTTGGATGTGTTTTTTCCTTTTCTATATTAGGAAATGGCCTGCAGCTGTAGCCATGTGGCATCCAATCCTGTCAGATCTCAGAAGCTAAGCAGGGTCAGGTCTGGTTAGTACTTGGATGGGAGACTGCCTGGGAACACCAGATACTGTAGGCATGGGAGAAGGGTCCAACAACTCACTCCCAAAAATCAATCCACCATTCAAAGCCCTATGAACAGCAGAGAAGCACTGACAATAATGTTTTGCCTGTTGTATATAGGGTCGCTATGAGTCGGATACCGACTTGACAGCACATAAGAACAACAATAACACAACATATTATGAGATAGTTTGGGGAAAATAGGTACTAATTCTTCTGTGAAGGTTAGATAGAATTCTGCTGTGAACCCTTTGGGACATGGACTTTTTGGGGGGGAGATTTTTCATTACTGACTCTGTTCCTGTGACTGTAATAGGTCTGTTTAAATTGCTTATGTCTTCTAGGCTTAATTTTGGAACTCATATGTGTTAAGGAACGTATCCCTTTCTTTTATATTTTCATTTTGGGGGAGAATACAATTTCTCAAAGTATTACCTCATAATCTTCTCATTGGTATCAGTGGTTATGACCACATTCTTATCTCTACTATTTTTAATTTGGCATTTTTCTTTCTTTCTTTTGGTGAGACTGAGTGTGTGGGGGGGGGTTATATTTTATAAATCTTTTCAAAGAACTGCTCTTAGTCTCATTAATGCTTTGAAATGTCTTATTAGCTTCTAATTAGCCAATCTATGCCTTGATCTTGAAAATTTTGGTCTGAGAGCTCCTTTGGGCATTGGCTCATTGTTGGCCTTCTAGTGCCTTAAGATGTGTCCTTAAGCTATTTAATTTGGCCTTCCCCAACTTACTGATGAAGGCATTCATGGCTATGAACTTCTCTCTTAGAACTGCCTTTGCTGTATCCCTTAAGTTTTGGTAGGATGTATATTTACTTTCATTTGATTGCAGAAATTTTTAAATTTCCTCTCTGATTTCTTTGATGACCCTTTGATCATTTGCATTCTATTATTTAGTCTGCATGAATTTGTAGCATTTATGAAATTTTTCTTGCTTTTGAGTTCTAGTTTTATTTCATTGTGATCTGATAAAGTACAGGGGATGATTTCTATTTTTTATATTTGTTGAGGCCATTTTTGTGGTCTCAGTTATGGTACATCATAGAAATTTTATTCCATATGATCCTGAGAAGAATGTGTATTCTGCATCTGATGGATGGAATATTCTGTAGATGTCTGTAATGTCTAGTTGGTCTATGGTACTATTTAAGACCTTCATTTCTCTGTTGATTTTTTGCTGTCTTTTGATAAAAGTAGGGCATTGAAATCTCCCATGATTATTATATCTGTATCAATGTGTTCCTTGACTTCCAATAGAACTTGTTTTATGAAGCTAGGTGCTCTTGTATTTGTTGAATAGATATTAAGTATCATTATGGGTTCCTGAGTGATTTCCCCTTTTACTAATATGTAGAGTCCTTCTTTGTCTCTTCTGATTAGTTTGGGATTGAAGTCTACATTTTCTGAAATTAGCATCACAACTCCTGCTTTCTTTTTTTAGTTTGCACATGCTTGGTATATTATTTTCCATCCTTTAATTTTTCAGTCTTTTATGGTCTTTATGGATGAAGTGGGTATCTTGAATGCTGCATGTTGACAGTTTATATTTTTAATACAATTGGTCAGTCTGTGCCTCTTGAATGGTGAGTTAAGACCATTTACATTAAGAGTAATTATTGAGAAGTGCATATCTTTCTGCATCCATTTGGTACTTATTTCTGCTTTTTGATTCATATTTAGCCTATTGTTTTCTTGAATTCTACTAATGTTTATTATTCATTTCTTTGATTTTTGTATTTGGGGTAGTCTTGTCTCTCCCATATGTGATGTTTCATTAAGGAGCCTCTGCAATGGTGGTTGGGTGATGGAAAAACTTTCAAACTAGTCAATATCATGGATTCTCTTGAACTCACCATCTATCTCAAAAGATAGCTTTGCTAGGTAATGTAATCTTGGTTGATAGTTTATTCTTTTTCAGGATTTGAATGATGTCTGACCAAGTTTTCCTTGCATTTAAGGTTGTGAGAAACCAGCTGTTACTCTGTTGGGTTTGCCTTTCTAAATGAGTTGGCATTTCTCTCTTGTAGTTTTTAGAATAGCTTCTTTGCTCCCTAGATTATCATTCCAATTGTAATATATCATGGCAAGGATCTGTTCTGATCTACTCTGTTTGGCATTCTGAATATTTTAGCTGTATATGTATCCAGTTCTTGCCTTAGGTTTGGAATATTCTAGTCTAATATCTCTGAATAAATTTCTTAATCCTTTTGTGTTGCTTTCAGCTCCTTCCTGAACCCTGTTATTTCACAGGTTTCTTTTGTTCATTTTATCAAATACCTCTTGAAACTCTTGTTCATATGGCTTCATCTTTCTTTCTTGGCATCTGTGAATAAGGTCTTCCACTATTTTTTTCAGCATCAGCAATCCTATATTCATCTTCATCTAGTCTAGATACTGCCATTTCTACTGTAACACTGAGTTGGTTAAGTTTGCTTTGCATCTCCAGGATTTCTGTTTGATTCTTCTTCAGAATCTCCATTTCTTTGCTGACTTTTTCTTCCAAGTTACATACCTTTTTGTCCAGTGAATCAATTGCATTCATAACGAAGCCTTTGAAGTCATTCAGCATATTTATAAATAGGATTCTAACTTCTTTATCTGGCATCTCTATGTATATAGTTACTTTGAAACTATCCATTGAGGGGCTTTGGTCTATTGCATCTTCTCATCCCACTTGACCTTTAATGTTTCCTAACTTTTTCTTTTGAGGCATGCCAATTGCTTTGTTAGGTTGCTAGATAATGCCTCCTCCATGTGTAAAGAGGTTCTCCACTGATGTTCCCGTGAGTTTGGGTGATGACAAGTTGTTGGCATTTCTCTCCCCCCACCATAGTTTGCAGCCGCAATGTCTGGTGCCTAGCTCCTGCCATAGCCCCTGCATTCCACACTGCCCCTTCCTTCTCCCCCCATCCCCTACATTCTCAGTCCCCAATTGCATCATGGCCTAAACCCAGTCTCTTTTGCTCCCTGGACCCATCACATTACCTCTAGATATTACACGCACCCCTGTGCCCCAAACTTGCCTTAGTCTGAACAAGTTTTCTTAGGCTCAGGGAACCAGCATTACTAGTCACTCTTCTCTGTCCTATGAATTCACTACCATTAAGTTTCTCTCCCTCTTGCTGACAGTTCCAGTGGTACTAGAGGCCAGGGTAGCAACCATCTCTCCTCAATTAAAAAAAAAAAATCCACAGTCCCCAGGTCCAAGACCCTGCAGTGGGGCCATGTAGCCTGCCCTCCTCTCAGGAGAGTCCTGCAGACCTCTTCTTCACCCTGCCCCCTGCAGTATCTCTAGTTAACTGTGCATCCTCCCTGAGTGCTCCACAGTGCCTCCTACCAGCCACACACCATCAAGGAGGCCTCTATTGCACCTCTTTTCCTAGAGTGTGTATTATTTTCTTTTAAGTCAAAGTTTTAGAAAGACAGTGTTTTATTTTTGCAGTGTTAAGGCCTTAACTCAGGGCCCTGTGCATTCCAGACAAGCACTATACCACTGAGCTATATCCCTAGTCCCAAACTTTTACATTGTGTTGCCCAATTTTTGTTATCTTGCAAATTTTTGTGTTTAAATTTTAATAATTTAAAAAATATGCAGACATCCCTATTGTTTTGTATTTGTCTCTTGCTCTTCCTGTAGTTTTATCTTGTTTTACTTTACTTTGAGGTCATTAAAATAGATGCATACAAGTTTCTAGTATACTAAATAAGCCTTTAATCAGGCATTATGGCAGAGGGTATAAGTTCATGGGCTTTGGAAACAGCTTGCCTCTGGGTTTTAATCCTGACTTCACTCTTTACTAGCTGAGTAACCTTAAGCAAATGGTATAAACTCCTTTCCTTTATTGCCTCACCTGAAAAATAAAAAATAATACCTATATTGTTGTTGTTAGGTGCCGTCAAATTGGGTGTGACTCATAGCAACCCTATGTTCAACAGAACAAATCATTCCCAATTCTGTGCCACACACATGATCTTATGTTTAAGCAGACACTGTGTCAATCCATCTAGTGGAGGGTTTTCCTTTATTCACTGACCTGCCCCTCTCCCAAATATGATGTCCAAATATGATGTCAGGATTGGTCCCTCCTGACAACATGTCCAAAATATGTAAGACTCAGTCTAGCAATCCTTGCTTCCAAGGAACACTCTGTTTGTACTTCCTCTAGGACAGATCTGTTGGTTCTTTTGGTAGTGCAGGGTACATTCAATATATAGTAAGTCTGAAATGAGAATTAAGTATGTTAATAGTTACAAGCCTACAATAGTGGTTGACATATAGTTTATATTATATGAGCTAGGGGTTGGGGGTATAACTCAATGATAGAGCATTTGCCTAACATGTGTGAGGCCTTTGTATAACCAGTAGCCCAAAAGGAAATACACAGTAATATTATGCAGGCTTTTGGAAAATCAATAAATGGTCTGACCTCTTTATTCCTAGCAATGCTTCTTGCATAAAACTCATTTTTATTGATATTAATATCACCACCATATCTTTTTAAAAACTATTTTACAGATTAATTTTTTCTACTGTACTTTCAATCTTTCTATTTCCTTTGGTTTTACATATATCCCTTAAATTCAATATCCAGCTGAATTCTTTTTAAATACCATTACAGCAGGCATGTCTGATACATTTTCTCACCCTTTATAAGTGAGACACTGCTATAACAAAATACACATTAGCAAGAGAAAAGTATAGCAAATTTATTTAAGCAAAGTTTTGTGTTACTCAGGGGCCTTCAGAAATGAAGACCTGAAGATCCAGAGAAAATTTCTATTTTTAGGCTTAGGTTTGATGAAGAATGGACAGCCATTTAGAAATGTGAGATAAAAGGGTTTGATTTCATGGTAATAGATTGAGGGAGAAAAAGCAGGTCTGCCTGTTCAAATTCTCTTGGCCTCTTGGCAGTATTCCTTCCCTCTAGGTATAGGGCAGGACCCTTCTTAAATGAGGATTTTTTAGGAGAAAAGGAAGAAGGGAGAGACTGTCCTTTCTAGGTTTTATGGCTTGCTTCAGAGGAGAGAAGTTCTAGTCTCTATGACTCAAGGTGGGGGGGCAGAAGGGGGAAACTCTGGTTTCTATGAATCACTTTGGCAAGAGGAAAAGTGGCAGGAAGAGAGAAGGTCAGAGTGACCTTGCTTCTGGAGTTCTTCCAATCTCCCTCCGTTCAAAGTATTCAGTATGTGTTCTGAGCATCCTGTCTTTCAAATGAAAATAAATGTATTATGGTTATATTTTCACTTATTTCTACAGTTTTGTCTTATGTTAATTTTCTCACTTTTACTATATAATTTTCCCTTCCTTACTTCTTTTGTATAGATTGAGATGTCATATTTATCTGATTCTTAGTTCATCTTGTCCCTTTATCTGGCTTGGGAGTAATATACACTGTTTTTATTCTTCTGCTATTACCTTTGAAATTCTCATACTTGATAAAATATTAACCACTCTTTACCCTCATTTTAAAAAGTATAAGACTCTTTCTGCATTTTGACTCCTATCAGCCCGCATCTTAGTTACATGTTAATGTTGTATTTTAAGACTATCCTCTACTAAATTAGAAATTACTACTTTTACTCCATATACACAATATTTATTTAAATTTAGTTAAATGTTTTCTAATTTGCTCACCAATCTTTCTTATCCCTTAGTCTTCCTTTTGGTATCACATTTCTCCCTCCTTCAGATCCATTTGGAGGCTTCTTTAATGGAAGTCTCTTGAGAGTAAACATTCTGTTTTTATCTTAAAGTATTACTATAATTCCCTCATGCTTGGAAACAGTTCTAATGGATACCTAATTCAAAGCCATCATGCCAGCATCTACTCTTTAAAATTGCTACTATCCATCTAATTGTTATTATTGTCTTTTATTCTGGCTACTCTTTTTTTTTTATGAAGTTGGTGTTTTGCAGTTTAATTACAAGGTGTCTAAATGCCTACTTTTTATTTATATTGTGCAATAATTATTGTGTTTTTTGTATTATGGATTCATGTCATACCTACCCATAGAATTGTTATAAAGATTAACTAAGTTAAGGAATACTAAGTACCACAAAAAGTATCTATCATGTTGTTGTTATTAGGTGCCATTGAATTGAATCCAACATAGTAAATGTAAATACAAAACATTTATCCATTCCAATCTTCATCTCAATTTGTTTATTTTTCCCTTTGTGCAAATCCTTTCTGTGCTACTGGGTAATTTCTTTAAATCTAACTCCTAAACCACTAATTATCTTTTAGATTGTGTCTATTCTGTGGTTTAATCCATCTGTGCTGGTGGGTAACCATTAGAATGCACTGCCCACTTTCTGCCTGACTCTGTAGCCTGCATTTTGAGCACCTCACTTGGGCTTCCTGATGAGACCAGGACTACAGCAGTCAGCAGTCACATATCCCAGGTTAGGAGGAGAGAGATGCCAAGCTATTGAATCCTTTCTCAGTCCCTGTGTTAGCATAACACTTGCATTTTAAAAGAATTAACATTTTACTCTTTTGTGAAGCTGGGATTTATTCATTTGTTGATATGTAAAAAACACAAACAATATTTTACCACAAAGAAGACAGAATTGAGTTCTGAAGAATGACAAATTCCCAAATAAATGAGAAAACACAAATCATTCTTTGCTTCACCTGAATATTACCATGCTCATCATGACTGGCCATTTAGTGTGAAATTGCCTCAGAAGTGTTAAAGATAAATAAGCATTTTCTATTCTAAATGATAGGCAGAGCAATTCTCTTTAGATATTGCACATCTGGTGACAGAATGCACATTGTTGAAAGAAGACTGGGAAACTGATTACAAAGAGGAAAAAATGTTCATAATGGGATCAAAAGCTTTCAGAAAAGAAATATACAGACAGATGAAAAGTGAATTTTTGAGTAAACATCTTTTTCCTTCCCCAAATAAAATATGGATGATGATCATAAAAATGCATTGCTTCCTCACTATGTAGTTTTATTTATTTATATACAATTACTACAATATTAATAAAGACATAAGCACAGTTGAAAAATATGAGTTAACTCCTAAACTGAAGGAAAAAAATTGAATTTTTAAAAATGGCCAAGCAAGGTTGTATACATCTAATAATCCCACTATATGTGAGGCAGAGGGAGGATTGTGACTTTGAGGCCAGCCTGGCTACACAGTGAGATCCTGACTCAAAACAAAACAAAATGCTGACTAATTAAATAAATGTTAAAAAAGAAAGATAGAAAAAACTAATACTGTGAAGGAAAACTATTGAACTGTCACAAAATTTCTTTATCCTGTCTATATTTTATAAACATTTCCTGACCACCTAAATTTAATAAGAGTAAGAATGGGCAATGCAATAGTCCTGGCTTATTTTTAGTTTCCCTGGCAAGTTCAATAGAACTAAAGAAAGTGCACATCATTTTCATAGCTACTTTCTGTTAATGTTCCTGCTTTCAGTTGGTAGCAGGAAAGCTTAATCCCCAAATCTGACTAATAATCATTTTATTAATCCTAACCTATCATTGTTTCTCCAAGGTCCCAGTTGAAGACAAAATTACAATAAACTTAAAGATCTTACTTGGCTTTTATTTGTGATCCTAGAATGTAGAATGAGTGCTCTGATGAGCTGAGCAGAAGGTGGTTTGATAGAAAAAGGGCTGAAGAAAACAGAAACTGAAACCAAAAAGCAGATTGATCATTTCAGTTACTTTACCTATAAAGGTTAAAGCAGAGAGGAACTTCTTTATCATGTTTGCTAGTACTGGTCTCTTTGGGGATTTAACTATTGCCTCTCCCTGTCTTTCTCCTGATTTTTTGAAAGTTTAGATAAACAACTTTGTTTTGGCTTGCTGGTGTAGAATTTCAGCACGGGAATTCATTTTTGATTTGGTCTGCTGGGTCTAGCACAAGAGCTTGTTCCAAACCAATGGCCTCCTATAAATGCTAATAGTACTTGGGACAAGAATTTATAGGCCAATTTATGTACTCCAAACCCCTCTCACCAGCCCTTCATCTTTGAGCTTTTCCTCTGACCTAATTGTGCTTTTAGATAAATAAAATGACCCGAAATAAAGTAGTAATAAAGGCTCCTGTGACAATTGTTTACCTGGATATACATGCTTCTATAGCTTAAGTTATGGGAGAAGGACCTGGCAATCCACTCCCAAAGCAATCCTGAAACAATCAGCCATTGAAAACCCTATGAGGGTCACTATGAGCCTCACCAGACTCAAGGGCACCTAACAACAATAACAACATATCTTAGGTTAAAGGTGTCTTGCTACTTATAAAAAAAGAACATTATTTCAGCAACATAAAACATAGTTCAACCATCAAATTATAAAACATTTAGACAAGGTTTTAAATTGGATTTAAGCCTCAGGATGCTCTGTGCCTGAGTCCTACATAATAAAATGCAACAGAACAGTACAAATACTTGTGTCTTAGCCATAGCAGCTGAGCTTTGGTCAATTGTAGGCATGCAGCTGACTAAAACAAGGCAAAGCACCTACCTTTAAGTAATTATGCTGTCTGCATGGCACTTCCATTTTCTGTCCATAAATGCTGTCTGACCATGTTGCAGTCCCAGCATTCTTTGGACCTGTTCTGGTGCTAAGGGCAGCCCAATTCTAGAACTGTGTATATAAACCAAGTAAAATCTTTGAAAAAAATTGTTGTAACTTGTCTTTTGACACAGGAAAGGAAAAAAAAAATCACTGGATCTGGTGTATAACAATCCAAGAGGCTAAAAAGTGCTGATACCTATGTTTTAGAGTTGACAAATTAAGCTTATCTCAGAAGTTTTAGATTTATCTAGGAAGAATCCCTAAATTCAAGGTATTGTTGGCGAATGTAATAGTGTTTCTTTTGAAAAGATGGTGTCAGATCATCCTCCTGACTATGCCAGGTGTTGAGTCCCAGCTGAGCTTCTTAGTAAGGGAGACTGAGGCTTGGGGCCAACTGTAAAACCAACACATGCTCCATGAGCCTTAGGGAGGTTTGATATGTTTTATTCTGGGGTGCTCTTCTCCATGCCCTCCACAGCACCGCTGTCCACAGCAGCCACCCTCTGCATGCTCCATTGCTGTTTTTTGTGCCCCAGTCCTCTCCATGTTCTCAAGTCCTCTGTGCATCCCAATCCTCTCTGTGAACCCAGGGCTAGCACAGGGACTTCTTAAGGATTTTGCACAATAGTGGCTAATGACCAAGGCCATTGTCCAATCCCAGTACAGCAACATGGGGTTACAGTATAAGAATATTGTGCACATGCTCAATCTGTGTCCCTGTTATCTCAGTCTGTTTACATTCCAATACTGGTCACTCTGACCTGGCATAAGAGGTGGTATTAAAATAAAGGTATATTCAAATCAACAAAGGCATGTGTTGTTTTCAAAAGGCAGAGGACAGGGCAAGTGTAAATATTTCTAAGACCAAACACAATTTATTCTAATTCTAATTAAGTTGACTAGAGTATAAGATCAACAAGGAAATATGAGATAATACCCACTGCTTTTCTTAAAGATAGGGAAAACCATAAACAAATGTATCTGTCTTGAAAAATATGTAACTGAACTCAGCAAGCCAGATCAATTTTAAGGAGGCATATGAAAAGAACTTTTCAGCATAGGTTTCTTCTCCCCTCTGTGTTATAGTCTTAAAAGGTTTTGCTCCTTCTGATTTATTGTCCTGTTTGTGCATTCCAGCCCCAGAGTCATAGTTAAGGGGACAGCTAAAATTAAGGGACTAAGCAATAGTCTGTCAGTTTCTGCCCCTGGGTAGAAGGCTGCTATAAAGCAAATGAAAAATGAAGCATCATTAAGAATAAATTGTAGGTTTCAAGTATGTTCCTTTATTCTCAAAATGGGTTTTCTTTTTTGAGAATTGCCTCTTTTCATTTGAATTCACTTGTATTATAAGCTGATTGTGGCATTCTGTTTTTATCTGAGTCTGCCCAGATGTTCGCATCATTTACAGGATAAATTTCTACTTCACATACAAAGTTCTGTATGTATTAGCCCCATCTGTAAGGTTAGATTTCAAAATCCTCAAAAAATTTTCAGAAACTTAAAATGTTGTAAAAATCTGTATTTTGCTTTCTAATATGAGCCGAACATATGAACAAAACTTCTGTTGTCTTTTTTGTGGGGAGAGGCCTTTTTTGGGAGTACTCAGAGGTTGAACCCAAGGCTTCACACATACTTTGCAAGCAAGTGCTCTAACACTGAGCTGCACTCCCAACCCTTTTTTAAGATTTTTTTATCTTAAAATAGTGTCTGGCTATATAGGATGGGGGGCTGGGATTTAGCTCAGTTGTTAGGGCTCTGCTCTGCAGTCTCTGAAGTCCGTGGTTCCATTCCCAGCACCACAGAAATGGGAGAAGGACATGGCAATCCACTCCTGGGGCAATCCCGAAACAATCAGCCACTGAAAACCCTATGAGGGTTGCTTATAAATCAGACACAGCTTGAGAGTACCTAACAACAACTGGCCTCAAACTTGTGATCCTCCTACTTCCGATTCCTGAGTTGCTGGGATTATTGGTATGTGCCACTGGGCCTGGCTTTGTGTTGACCTTTTGTTTTATTATGTTTTGAACGTATTCCTGCAAAAATCAGTTACATTTACATTTAAAAAGTCATCTTGTTGGGTGTGGTGATTCAGGCCTGTAACCTCCACACTTCAGGCTGAAGAAGGAGGATCTTGAGTTGGAGGTCAGCCAAGGCTACAAAGAGAGCCCTGTCTCAAAAAATGGGGAGCCACACCATCTTCATATTAAAATTTAAATCTGAATGTTCAACTTGAAGCATATTTTTAAGAGTTCTAGTTTTCCTTTTCTTTTCCATTGATGATTAGTGAGATTTTAATATTTCTCTATTTTTAATAAGATATAACTGATAAATATAAATTCAAATAAATATGAATTAAATCACAGTGAGTCAGGAAAAGATGAATATATTATACACTATTATGTAAGTGTGAAAGAAAAATAAAACATAATCTTTTAGTATCATTACTAAAATCAATTTTAATCAAAAAATTTTATTATATAACTCCAAGTCAAAAATTAATGAGATTACTTATGTGTTTATTAAAACACTCAAGAATAAAACCAAATGGAAGATTTTTTCTATCACATATGATATATTTCTGATTTATTTTCATGTTGTTCATAAGAAA
>VMDO01035400.1:0-16130 GCA_007922755.1 Pedetes capensis | reverse complement strand
TACAACAGGGGAAACACTATTGTCAGTGCTTCTCTGCTGTTCATAGGGTTTTCAATGGCAGATTGATTTTTGGGAGGGGGTTGCCAGGTCCTTCTCCCAAGCCTACAGCTTCTGGTGTTCCCAGGCAGTCTCCCATCCAGGTACTAACCAGGCCTGACCCTGCTTAGCTTCTGAGATCTGATGGGATCGGATGCCACAGGGCTACAGCTGCAGGCTCCTCAAGGTAGAATCGATCTTAATGATGGGGATGGAGTAGTTCCCCTGGGACTTCCATTTGCTGATGTGGCACAACTTAAAATGAGAAGAAACACAGTGACTGCAACAATGGGCTCAAACATAAAAAGGATCATGTGTATGGCACAGTGTTGGACAGTGTTTCCTTCTGTTATATATATAGGGTCACTACAAGTCAGACCGACTCAACGGCACCTAACAACAACATGAAGAGTAACTTCTTTATTCTTCACACATTTATGAAATAGGTGCTATCATGATAAAGATGAGGAAAACTTAAGCAGAGTGAGTTTAAGTGATTTCTTTAAATTTACATACTGATAAGGATAGGGTGGGGACCTGGTCCTGTCTGGGCTGGTTTCAAAGAGTACATCTATTAGCAAAGAGTACATCTAATTAGCAAAGCTAATACCTGAAGTCCTGTCAAATCCAGCCACATATTTGCTTGGATTTGTAAACCTCATTATTATATATTTTACATTGATGATATTAAATTTTATAATTTTGAGTTTAAGTTTTTATTGGTATGTATAAACATATTGTATCTACCAGTATCCATTGCTTGTAGTTATAGCACTGTGGTGTCTACTTCCCGTCAGATCTCGAGAACTAAGCAGTGTCAGGCCTAGTTAGTACTTGGGTGGGAGATTGCCTGGGAATATTGGGTGCTAAAGGCTTGGGAGAAGGACCTGGCAACCCGTTCCCAAAAAGCAATCTGCCATTGAAAACTCTATGAATAGCAGAGAAGGAGGACAATAGTGTTTCGCCTGTTGTCCGTAGGGTTGCTATGAGTTGGACACTGACTCCACGGCACCTAACAACAACAATATTCATTATGAATAAAATTTTAAAGGCTTTGGTAAAATGTAAAAAAAAAAAATTCTTACTGTTGTGGAGGCTGGAAATTGTAGACCAACATGTTGGCAGGGCTGGTTCTTTCTAAAGTTTATAAGGAAAGGTCTGTTCTGGGCTCCTTTTTTAGCCCACAGATTGCTACTTTTTCCCTGAGTCTTTACATCATTTCCCTTCTGTATGTGTGGTTATGTCCAAGATTCCTCCTATAAGGGCACTAGTCATAGAGGATTGGGGCCCACCCTCATTATTTTGCTTTAATTTAGTTATCTCTTTAATGATCCTTTCTCCAAGCCAGGTGTACTGGCGTGTGCCTGTAGTCCAAGCTACTCAGGGAGCTGAAGGAAGAGGACTGTTTGAGCCTGAGTTTGAAGCCAGCCAGGGAAACACAGGGAGACCCTATCTGTTCCCCCCCCTTTGGAGCTGGAGACAGAACCCAAGGCCTTGCGCTTACTAGGCACGTACTCTACCACTGAACTATACCCCAACCCAGGGTGACTCTAGCTTTAAAAAAGGAAAAAGAAAAAAAAAAACAAAAAAGATGACTGTCTCTAAATACAATACAGTTACATTCTGAAGTACTAGGGGTTAGGACTACAGCATATGAACTTTTGTGGATATACAATTCATTCCATAACCAGTCCATTCCTTTCAGTGTGGTGTAGTTAGGATGCATTCACACTTTTCTCTCTGGCATACGTACAATGTATGTTCCTTTGAGATTTTTCCTAGTGTCTTCTTTTTCTATTTTCTTATTGTAAAAATATTTGAACATATGGCAGAATATATGCTAATCTGTGTAGCTACCCTCACTTTAATTCAATACTGGTTAACATTTCTCAAGTATTATTCCTTTGTGTGTGTGCGTGTGTGTGTGTGTGTGTGTGTGTGTGTGTGTGTGTGTATAATTTTGGCACCATTTCAAATGACCCCTAAATACAGTACTTTAGGATATAGCTCCAAAGATAAATAAAAAAGACATTCTTTTATACAGCTATAACACCATTATCACACCTAACAATACTTATTTCATTTCACAAATAATCAATCCATAATCAAATGTCTTTCACGGGGTTGGGGATTTAGCTCAGTGGTAGAGTGCTTGCCTCGCAAGTACAAAGCCCTGGGTTCGGTCCTCAGCACCATTAAAAAAAAAAAAATGTCTTTCACTATCACCAAAATATCTTAGATTTGTTTTTTTTCCAGCCAGAATCTAGCTAAAATTCATGTCTTACAAATGATATGTCTCTTCAATGTCTTTGTCATCTTTTAGTCTTGAACACCTTGCCCCCTTTTATTTTTGTGATATTAAGTCTTTGAAGACAGTAAGCTACATTAGTATGTCCTACATCCTTGGATTACCTAATTTTGTCTCTTCAGATAGTATTTTATTTCAGGTCATTATAATAATTAGCTACATGCAAACCATTTACAGGTATTTATTGTAAAAAATCTATTGAGGGTTATAACTGGCCTGACTCCATTTCCTTATATACATTTTATATGAGAAAAATCTTACCTGAATTTAGTGTCAAGAAGAGTTGCTTCCTCTCCAACTTGGCAGTTATTTTTTTCTGATGAGAGCTATGAAACTCACTACCTCTCTTCTTACAAAGCACAGAATGAGATGGTGGAAGTATGGTTCAGTTGTAGAGCCATGTCCTTAGCACTAGGCCTTAGATTCAAGCCCCATCACCCTTCCTCCCCTAAACAAAACAGAACAAAACAACAACAACAACAACAAAAAAACCCTAAAACAAAACACAGCAGTGTGATTTACGAAGTAACTGTGGAATGTTCTAGGGTTATCATGTCTGCTTCTCCTTTCCCCCCTCAATCATAGGTTCTATTTTGTTAAATCAATAGGATGTCTTTTATTGTTAATTCGCCTGAAATCCTTTTTGTTTTAAACATGCAGGATATAAATAAATAAATCCAGTTGAAATCTTCCAGGTCTTCCTTACCTACTAGCTAGAAGAGGAGTCTGCTCAAACGGGGTTTATAGCCAACTCTTTTCAGGGAGCCAGATCCTTGCAGCGGTCATGATTTAAGTCCCAGACTGTGTTTTGATAATGAACAGGAAGTCTGCTCCATTTGTTATTTCTTAAGGTAAACTTGGCTATTTAAGCCTCCCTTTTGGTGCTCTCACAAGTACCTAGTGATATTTATCCATTGTTCACCAAATACTTTGCCAGGCATGGTAAGAAAGCCAAAGAAACAGTCATGACTTCTAACCTATAGAGATTAGGATGTATAGAGCTCTTCTCATGTCATTGCGTCTTGGTACCTCTTGCTATTCAAGAACCTAAATACATTCTTATAGGGGAGTATTAATCTCTGTGGAAATCGGTAGCTGGAAACGTCATGAAATCTGATTTTAGCAACTGTTTATTAGGTACACTGGTACCTCAGCACTCTGATCATAATCTATTCTGAAAGGCTGGTCTAGCGCCAATCAGTTCAAGTGCCGAGCAGATTTTTCTCATAAGAAATAATGTAAATGTATTTATGGGTTCTAGCACCATACAGAATGGCTAATTCAGACACATGTATCCACTCACACACTTAGCAATAAGTTCTTTTTAAATTCAATTGTTGTTCTTATTGTTTTCCTCTTTTCTTCACTTGTAGGGCTAGAAAAGTTTCTTGGGTGCCATGATGACCGTATGTTATGTTGTTGTTAGGTGCTGTACAGCCAGATATGACTCATAGTGACCCTGTCTATATACAGCAGAATGAAACACTCTCTAACACTGTGCCATTTCTGTCACAATGTCAGTGCTTCTCTGATATTCATAGGGTTTTTAATGGCTGATTGTTTTGGGATTGTTTCAGGAGTGGGCTGCCATGTCCTTCTCCCATTTTTGCAGTGGTAGGGATTGAACCCAGGGTCTCAGAGAGCACAGAGCAGCACTCTACCAACTGAACTATGAATATATATATATATATATATATATATATATATATATATATGTAAAAAAACCCCACAGATTGTAAAACAGGTGTGTACTGCTTAAAGCAACACACAAAGTGATGCTTTTCCATTTATTTCAAGGTAAGTGTGGTATCTCATGCAGATTTTAGTACAGAGGTTGGTCACTGACCAAGTGGTCGAGCACCAAATTAGAATTCTCTTGGAAATATTGGTTGAGGACTAAAATGTTCGAGCACAGAACATTTCAAGTACAGAGGTACCCCTGTACTTATTTATGTGCCAGGAACTTATGTGTATTGTCTTATTTAATCTTCAATGAACTTGCAACATAAGCACTAGTGTCCCCATTTCTAGGGCAGAAGTCAGTGGTTCAGAGATGCTAACTAACTTGCCTACATTTTCAGATATTAAGTGATGAAGCTAGGATCGTATATCTGCCTACATCTATCTCCTAAACTCATTCTTTAATCTTATGCTGTATTATCTGTATGTTTTGTTCCCTGCATAGAAGAAAACTGGACAGAAGAAAAACACTGCTGTTCAACTCAGAGTGAGAGAGAAAAACTAGTCATTATGTTTTTAACTTCTGCTAATACATGTGGGGAAAGATTGTGGGGATGAGACCTGGATTAGGTTAATTCTGGTTTTTTTTTTTTTCTTGTCCCTAGGTTGGAAGTGACTTCTCAGTACTCCAGTGGCACCAGGCAGTATGTGGTGCATTAGCAACACCAGCTGGTCACACAGGCTTCCTCTAGGAGGCTTTAGCCCATAGCTGCTCCTACTCCATGCTGCCAGAATGAAAGCATCAGCATTCCCAGAGCAGACAGCTAGTAAGAACTCAATGCTTACTCAATAAAATGCACAAAGGCCTGTAAGCGGAGCAGTTTCCTGCCTCAGCACTCTTGATTAGCTGTGCTAATGAGGGAGGGGGCACATTGGGAGCTGAGTGTAATCTCCAGACTATTTATACTTGGAGGGGCTCTATCTGGCTTTGGAAATTATGAGATAACACACACCCACCCTCCCTCCCCAATAATTTAGGGTCCCAACCTGAGCTCCAGGAAATCCTTGAAATGCTATGCACATTTTTATGTCTGTGTACACCTTTTTGGGGAGAAGATCCTCTAATTGTTATCAGATTTTCAGAGAGGACTCTGTGCTCTAAAGTTTAAAAAATATTACTTTTGGAATAATTCAGATTGTATTCTGTTAATTTAATATTATTTTTAGTTAATTTTAAATGACTTTACTTTTCCTAGGAGATTTCTATTCAAGTCACTTGGAATTTGCACTGTTGTTGTTTGTTGCCATTGATTTGGGTCCAACTCATAGCAACCCTATGTATAACCGAATGATACACTCCCCAACACTGTGCTGTGCCCAGCACTATGTCAGTGCCTCTCTGTTATTCCTACCATTTTCAATGACTGATTGTTTTGGGATTGTTTTAGGAAGTGGGCCACCATGTACTTCTCCCATTTTTGCAGTGCTGGGGATCAAACTCAGGGTCTCAGAACTCACAAAGCAGCACTCTACCAACTGAGCTGAACCTCAGCCCATGGACTTGGGTAGGTGGTGGGAAAATATTAAGTAGAGTGAAAATTGTTACTGACTACTGGAAGTTTAATGCAGCAGTGGAGAGTCCAGGGTCTGGACTGAAAATGCTAGTATTCAAGGCTCAGCCTTGCTATTCACTGGCTATATGATCTTGGGCAGATTACCTAAGTGTTTCCCCCATCTGCAGAATGAGGATGATAACTAGAGCACTAACCCGCTCATAGCATTATGAGGATGAAATGATCTAATAAACACAGTCTTCACAACTATACTTGTTGTTGTTGTTGTTAGGTGCCATCGAGTCGGTATCTGACTCATAGCGACCCTCATAGGATTTTTAATGGCTGACTGTACTAGGTGAGTCATTATTACTGTTTGCTCTCTCATTCCCTATTTAACAAGAAAAAATTGTTATTGATTATAGTACCTTTGTGGCAGGAAGATGTCAAGGCTGTCCTTCCAATTCCCCCATATGTCTGAATAGGCAGAGTCTTCCTATCTCAACTACCCTTTCTCTGCCCAGGGCTTGTGCATTCTAGGCCACTGAGTTACATCTTCAGTACCCGTGTGCGTTTGTGTGTGTGTGTGTGTGTGTGTGTGTGTGTTTGGTTTTTTTTTTTGAGGTGAAGTCCAACAATGTTGCCCAGATCTCAAATTCCCTAGCTCAACTTAATTCTCCTGCCTCAGCCTCCTGAGTAGTTGAGACTGTTGGCTTGGTTTTATTAGTTGATTCAAGAACTACTTTCTTGAGCTGGGAATGTAGCTGTGTGGTTGAGTGCTTGCCTAGAATGTGAAAAGCCCTGGGCTCAAGTCGAGTGCAACAAAACTCAAACAAAATAACAACAACAACAAAAAACCTCACCTATTTCCTCAAAATCTCCCACCACATCTTCTCAAAAGCCTATAAACCCCACACAAACATGTACATGTTACCTATATTAGAAATGGAATGCTCTTTCTGTTTTAAGCATCATATGTGTATGAATAAAACTTCATTTGGGGGGGATAGAAAGAAGATGGTGGATGGATAACAGCCACACTTCAATAGGGGTAGAAAATAGGGAAAATTATAAAATTCTCTATTTAAAACAAAAGGAGTTGGGTATAGCTTTAATTATCAAGAAAAATAGTATGGCACAAGGACAAGTGACCAAATAGCAGAGGCTAAAACAACAGAGAAGAGGATGAAATGGTGAGGCAACTCTCCATAATCTTCATCCCCAGGGAAGATGGCAGCAGAGGGCTTTGGAGGATACAGAGCCCTTTGAAAGGTTCATGCCTGAAGTGAGACACAGTGGGGCCATCTCTGGTGGTAGACAGATGGCCGGGGAAAAGGCAGTGCCATTGGCAAGGGTGTGAAGCTAAAGAGACCCAACAGGGCATCCCTGATGATTGGTGGCTGGCAAGAGACAAGACACAGCTTCCAGCAAGGGTGTCCAGCTGAAAAGTGAATGAGGGAGCCATCCCCATCATAGGACAGCTGGAAGCAGACAAGGTGGAGATGCCTGCAAAGGCATGCAGCCAAACAATGACCCAGTGGGACCATCCCTGATGCTGGAAGGCTGGAAAAGGGCAAGGCAGAGTTGCCAGCAAGGGTAACTGCTGACAAACACCCCAGCATTATGGTAGAATCTTCTGTTCTGAGACACACGAAGCTAAAAACAGAATAGCTGAAGTTGAGGAAAAGGCAGAAGACCTTATTTACTCACATGCCAAGATAGAAAGAATGATGAAGCAGTATGACCAAGATTTCCAAGAGATATTTGATAAAATGAAGAAACAAAATCTACAGATTCAGGAGGTCCATGAAGGAGCTGGAAATAACATGAGAAGATTAGGAAATTTATTCAAAGAAATATTCGATGAAAACTTCCCAATTAAGGCAAGAGCTGGAGACCTATACAATTGAAATATTCAGAACCCCAAACTGTGTAGACCAGAACAGATCACCACCCCCCACGACAGGTAGAGAACAATAAGCCTATTCTCAAAGCTGTAAGAGAGAAACACCAACTCATTTACAAAAGCAAATTTATCAGAATAACAGCAGACTTCTCAACAATGTCAAAGGTAAGGAAAGATTAGACAGACATCTATGTTCTGAAAGAGAATAAATGTCAACCAAGATTATATTATCTAGTGAAATTCTTTTAAAGTAGATGGCGAGTACAAGACATCCCATGATATTGCCTTGTTTAAATGACTCACAGCCACCAAGCCAGAATTGCGGAGGATCCTCAATAAAACACCACATAAGGGGGTGATAAGACAACCTCAAATTCTAGTTCAAAGAAATGAATAATAAACATGAGAGGAATTTAAGAAAAAAAAAAAGGCCAAATATGAATCAAAAAACAGCAACAAGTAGCAAACCAATGCAGAATAATAAGCACCTCAAAATAATTACTCTCAAAGTAAATGGCCTGAATTCACCAATCAAGAAACACAGACTGGCCAAATGGATTAAAAAACATAAGCCCTCAATATGTGGCATTTAAGAGACTCACCTCATCCATAAAGAACATTATGAAAATTAAAGGCTAGAAAACAATATACCAAGAGGTAGGAAACAAATAAACAAACAAAACAACAGCAACAAAAAAGGCAGGAGTTGTGATACTAATTTCAGACAGATTAGACTTCAATTCCAAACTAATCAGAAGAGACAAAGAAGGACATTATATTACTAAAAGGAACAGTCAAACAGGAATACATAATGTGACTTAATATTTACTCACCAAATACAGGGGCAACTAGCTTCATAAAACAAACTTTATTGGAGATAAAGGAACACATTGGGCCAGACACAATAATTATGGGAGATTTCAATACCCCATTCTCACCAAGAGACAGGTCATCAAACTAAAAATCAACAGAGAAATGATGGACTTAAATTGTCCCATAGACCAACTGGGACTTACAGATGTTTTCAGGATTTTCCATCCATCAGATGTGGAATATATATTCTTTTCAGCACCACATGGAACTTTTTCTAAGATAGACAACATTTTATTCCACAGAAATGGCCTCAACAAGTACAAAAAAGTAGAAATCATCCCCTGTACCTTATCAGATCACAATAGAATAAAACTAGAACTCAAAAACAAGAAAAATTTCAGAAATCTTACAAATTCATGGAGACTAAATAATACGCTACTGAATGATCAATGGGTTATTGAAGAAAGCAGGGTGGAAATTTAAAAATTCCTGCAATCAAATGAGGATGAGAATACATCCTACCAAAATTTATAGGATACAGCAAAGGCAGTTCTAAGAGGGAATTTCATAGCCATGAGCACCTTCATCAATAAGTTAGGGAAGGCCCAATTAAATAACTTAATGGCACATCTCAAGACATTAAAAAGAAAACAACAAGCCAATCCCAAAAGGAGCACTCAGACAGAAATTATCAAGATAAAGGCAGAGATATCCAAATTAGAATCTAAACAGACAATTCAAAGAATTAATGAGACTAAGAGCTGCTTCTTTGGAAAGATTAATAAAATAGATGCCTTCCTTCCAGTCTCACCAAAAGAAAGAAAAGGCCTAAACTAAAAATTAGGAATGAGAATAGTGTCATAACAACCAGCACCAATGAAATCTAGAAAATCACCAGGGAATATCTTGAGAAATTGTATTCTCCAAAAAACAAAATACAGAAGAGATGGATAAGTTCATTAGCTTATATGAATTACCAAAATTAAGCCTGGAAGACATAAGCAATCTAAACAGATCCGTTACATTTATGAAATAGAGAAGGTAATAAAAAGCCTCCCAACAAAGAAAAAGCCCAGACCCTGATGGGTTCACAGCAGAATTCTATCAAACCTGCAAAGAAGAATACCTATTATCCTCAAATATTTCAAAAAGTAGAAAAGGAAGGGGCATTCCCAAACTAATTCTATGAAACAACCATCACCCTGATACCAAAAATCGCCAAAGACTAATTTCCCTGATGAACACTGACACAAAAATTCTCAACAAAATCCTGGCAAACTGAATTCAGCAACACATAAAAAAGACCATACACCATGACCAAGTGGCTTCATTCCACAGATGCAAGGCTGGTTCAACATACAAAAATCTATCAATGTAATTCAACATATCAAGAGACCTATGCCATTGAAAACCCTATGAGGGTCGCTATGAGTGGGATACTGACTCGATGGCACCTAATAACAACAACAACATATACAGAAATCACATGATTATCTCAGTTGATGCTGAGAAGGCCTTTGACGATGTGCTGTACCCTTTTATGATAAAAACCCTGGAGAACATGAGCCTAATAGGGAAATACTTCAACATCATAAAGGCCATTTATGACAGACCTACAGCCAGTATCATATTAAATGGAGAAAAATTGAAACTATTTTCTCTAAGATCAGGAACAAAAGAAAGATGTCCACACTTTCCTCTCTTATTCAATATTATGATCAAAGTCCTAGCCAGACCAATCAGACAAGAGGAAGAAATCAAAGGGATACAAATAGGCAAGGAAGAGGTCAAATTATCCTTACTCATGGATGACATGATCCTTTACCTAAAGGACTCCAAAAATTCCTCTAGAAAACTCTTAGACCTAACTAACTCCTTCACCAAAGTAGCAGGATACAAAATTAATCGTCAAAAATCAGTAGTCTTCCTTTACACTAATTGTGAACAGGAAGAAAAGGAAATTAAGGTAAAAATCCCTTTTACAATAGTGCACCAAAAATTTAAAAATTTAGGAATCAATTTAACTAAAGATTCTAAAGACCTCTAGAAGGAAAACTACAAAACATTAAAGAAAAGAATCCCAGTGGATACTAGAAGATGGAAAGACCTTCCCTGCTCATGGATTGGGCAAATAAATATTATAAAAATGGCTATATTTCTAAAAGCAATTTACAGATTTAATGTAATTCCCATTAAAATCCCAATAACAGATTTTGCAGAAATAGAAAAAATAATCCAAAAATTTCATATGGAAACACAAAAGACCATGTATAGCCAAAACAATCTAAAGCTGAAAAATTAGTGCAGGTGGCATCACAATACCTGATTTAAACTATACTAGAGGCTATAGTTGTTAGGTGCCATCGAGTCAGTATCCGACTCATAGTGACCCTCATAGGGTTTTCAACGGCTGACTGTTTCGGGATTGCCTTGTTAGCTCAGTGGGTAGAGCGCGCTGTGCTGCAGCCTCTGAGGTCCCGAGTTCAATTCCCAGCACCCCAAAAATGGGAGAAGGGCCTGGCAGTCCACTCGCAAGGCAATCCCGAAGCACTCAGCCATTGAAAACCCTATGAGGGTTGCTATGAGTTGGATACTGACTCGATGGCACCTAACAACAACCTAACAGAGGCTAAAGTAGCAAAATAGCTTGGTACTGGCACAAAAATAGGCTTGAAGACCAATGGCACAGAATTAAAGATCCAGAGATACACCCAGGCAACGATAGCCACTTGATCTTTGACAAAGGGGCCAAGGATGCACAGTGGAGAAAAGACAGCCTCTTCAACAAATGGTGCTGGAAAAATTGGATATCCATCTGCAGAAAAATGAAAATAGACCCACGTCTCTCAATTTGCCTGAGAGTCAATTCGAAATGGATAAGAGACCTCAACATAAAACCAGAAACCTTAAAACTACTAGAAGAAAAGATAGGAAACACACTCCAACACATAGGCATAGGAAAGAATTTCCTTAACAAGATGCCAATCGCTCAGGAAATCACCACAAGAATTGACAAATGGGATTACATGAAAAAAACCTCGTGTACAACAAGGGAAACAATCAACAGAGTTAAGGAAGAGCCCACTGAATGGGAGAAAATCTTTGCGTCCTACATATCCAACAGAGAACTAATTTCTAGAATTTACAAAGAACTCAAGAAAGCAAATCCCAAGACAACAAATAACCCAGTATACAAGTGAGCAAAGGAAATGAACAGACACTTCTCAAATGGAGAAGTGCCCAAGGCTAAGAAACATATGAAAAAATGCTCAATATCCCTAAGCCATTAGGGAAATGGAAATAAAAACAACTCTGAGGTTCCATCAACTCAGAATGGCCAAGATCAACAAAACAAATAATAACAAATGCTGATGAGGAAGAAGAGAAAAAGGAACCCTTTTACAACTGCTGGTAGGACTGTAAATTAGTTCAACCACTTTGGAAATCAATATAAAGATACCTCAGAAAACTAAAAATAGAAGTGCCATACAACCCAACTATACCACTCCTGGGAATATATCCAAAGGGAGACAAGTCACCATGTTTAATACAGTACTCTTCACAATAGCAAGAATATGGAACCAACCAGAGGCCCATCAACAGAAGAATGGATAAAAAATTGTGGTACATATGCACAGTAGAATATTACTCAACAATAAAAAAGAATGAAATAATATCATTTGCTGCAAAATGGATATAACTGGAGAATATCATCTTATGTGAAAAGGGAAATATCTTATGTTCTCACTCATATGCAGGAGCTGAATCTTAAAGGAAGAAAAAATCTATATATAAGTAGATCTATAAAAATGCACAATTAAACTTATTGAAGAAGGGGAAATATAAAGAGTAGAAAGAAGGAGGGAGGGGACTAGCAAAGGGAAGTGAATGTTGTGGAAGGTGGCAAGGGGAGGAGAAACAATGTAAACGGGTAAAGGGGAGATGACAATCTCAACGTAAACAATGCAACTTCATAAGTATAGGAAAATAGAGGAGTATAACCCATATATGCATATGAGTTTTATTACATATTAGTCTAAAGTTTTCATAAACTTTGTAAGTTGATGAAAGTGTAATCAAAAGTGACGTAACAGTCACATAATGGAAAAAGCAAATGCTATATTACTCTGTACCCCACCAACATTTATCAATAAGTGGAAAAAAGGAAAAAAAAACCCTCATTTGGTGTTCATAATAACTCTTTGAAGCATACCTTATTAATTCATACTTTATTAAACTAATTTTACAAGTGAGAAAATTGAGGCCCAGATAGGTAAGTGATTATCCCTAATTCTACAAAGCTAGTAAATAGCACCCCCATGTGTCTGTGAGCTTGTCATGCTGTGGGGGCTTGTGTGTTGCTGTGATGCTGAAAGTTCTGTCACTGGTATTTTAGATACCAACAAGTCCACCCATCATGGACACATTTCAGCCGAGTTTCCAGACTAAGACAGACTAGGAAGAAGGACCTGGCAGCCTCCTCCCGAAATAATGAGCCATTGAAAACCCTATGAATAGCAGAGAAGCACTGTTAAACATAGCACTGGAAAATGAGCCTCCCTCCACCCCCCACCCCCAGATCAAAAAGTATTCAAAAGATGACTGGGCAAGAGTTACCTCCTCAAAGTAGAATTGACCTTAGTGATAGAAATGGAGTAAAGCCACTGGGACTGGACCTACTTTTGATGTGGCATGACTCAAAATTAGAAGAAACAGTGAATATAACATTAGGCTCAAATATAAAAAGATCATGTGCATGGCACAGTGTTGGGTAGTGTTATGTTCTGTTGTACATAGGGTTGCTATGAGTCAGGTCTGACTTGACAGCACCCACCCAACAAACAAAACAACAGTAAAAGCAAATATGAGATTAAAATCCACACATTCAAAGCCAAGCTAGCTTGTTGTGTTAGTCATTTATTTCTTTATAACCTTATTTATAGTATTTCAATTTTCATGTTAGCTTATCTTAAGAAGTCCATAAATTCCTTGAAGGAATTTATTCCTAATGAAAATTACATTAGTTTTCGTATCTCATGGTACCCAAGAAAATATTTTGGGCAGAATGAGAACTCAATAAATAGTTGTCGATGGATTATTGACTGATCATAAGTATATAGGAGTTGTTGTTTTGTTGTTAGGTGCCATGGAGTCAGGGTCTGATTCATAGTGACCCTATATACAACAGCGGAAACACTACCTGACATGTTCAGTACTTCTCTGTGATTCATAGGGTTTTCAATGGCTGATTTTTTTTTGGAGCGGGGAGTGGACTGCCAGCTCCTTCTCCCAAGCCTATAGCACCTGGTATTCCTAAGCAGTCTCCCATCCAAGTACTAATTGGGCACAACCCTGCTTAGCTTCTGAGATCTGATGGGATCAGATGACAAAGTGGTATGCCTACAGGCATATGAGAATTAGTAGCTGAAATATGTTCATGATTTTTTTGTTTAATAATTTAATTGATTCCTTGTATTATAAATATATATGGATTTTTTCATTATCATTTATATATAACAAAATTTAAAGATATAATGTTATTATTAATGCTATAAACTTTCTAAAGTGTTCATAGAAGGAATAAAAGTATAGCTGAAGTAATAGTGCAGCAGGTTTGTACTTAAATTTTAAGTGTTTGGCACATTGCTTGGAATGTAATAAGGAGTAAACAAATATTAAGTACCGTATCATACTGTAACTGGTTGTACAGTTACCACTTTTCTTTTCAGTACTGGGGTATTGAACCTAGGGTCTGTCACACGCTAGGCAAGTGCTCTACCGTTAAGCTGCACTCCCATCCCCCCCTTTTTTTTTATTTTGAGGCAGGGTCTTACTAAGTTGTGTGGGCTGCCTCTGGCCTTGAGCTCAGCCTCCTGAGCCACTGGGATCACAGGCATGTGTCTGGTACTATTACTACATTTATCATCATACTTTCTCTGAAGGAATTCTTATCAGTTTAAAAATATTGAAAAGATAGCTCCTTCTGCAAAGTAACAGGGTACAAAATTAACAGTCAAAAATCAGTAGCTTCCTTTACACCAACAGCAAACAGGAAGGGAGTGAAATCAAAACATCAATCCCATTTATAATAGCTCACCATAAAATTAAATATTTAGGAACTAATGTAACCAAAAACCCTTGCTGTTGTTGTTGTTGTTAGGTGCTGTCGAGTCAGTATCCAACTTATAGCGACCCTCATACGGTTTTCAATGGCAGACTGTTTTGGGATTGCCTTGGGAGTGGATTGCCAGGTCCTTCTCCCATTTTGGGGTGCTGGGAATTGAACTCGGGACCTCAGAGACTGCAGCGCAGCTCTCTACCAACTGAGCTAAATCCCAGCCCCAAATATTTAGGAACTAATCTAACTAAAACCCCTAAAGACCTCTATAATATAAACTTCAAAGCATTAATGAAAGAAATAGCAGAAGATACTAGAAGATGGAAGCACTTCCCGTGCTCATGGATTGAAGAAGTAATATTGTGAAAATGGTGATACTACCAAAAGTGATTTACAGATTTAATGCAATCCCCATCAAAATTCCGGTGACATACTTTTTAGAAATAGAAAAAACAATACTAAAATTCACATGGAAGGTCAAAAAACCAAAACAATCTTAAGCAGCAAAAATAGTGCAGGAAGTATCAGTGTACCTGACTTCAAACTATACTGCAGGGCCATGGTGGCAAAAACAGCATGGTACTGGCACAAAAACAGACATGAAGATCAATGGAACAGAAGACCCAGATATACACCCACTCAAGTACAGCCACCTGATCTTTGACAAAGATGTTCAATGGAGGCTACAGATGCTCAATGGAGAAAAGATAGCCTATTTAACAAATGATGCTAGGAAAATTGAATATCCATATGCAGAAGAATGAAAATAGGCCCATCATTCTCAATCTGTATGAGGGTCAACTCAAAATGGATAAGACCTCAACATAAAAGTGGAAACCTTAAAACTACTAAAATAAAAGACAGGGAACATACTCAAACACATAGGCATTGGTAAGTACTTAACAAGATTTCAATAGCCCAGGAAACTGCACCAAGAATTGACAAATGGGATTACATAAAACTAAAATGCTTCTGTACTGCAAAGGAAACAATTAACAGAGAGCCCACAGGATGGGAGACAATCTTTGCATCCTACACGTCTGACAGAGGACTAATTTTTGAATATACAAAGAACTTAAGAAATCAAACACCAAAATAACAAGTAATCCAGTAAATAAGTGGGCAATGGAATTGAACAGACAGTTCTCAAAAGAAGAAATACAAATGGCTAATAAACACATGAAAAAATGCTCAATAACCCTAGCCACTGGGGAAATGCAAATCAAAACAACACTGAGATTCTATCTCTCTTCAGTAAGAATGGCCAAAATTAACAAAACAAATAACGACAAAGGCTGCAAGGCTGCAGAGAAAAAAGAACTATTTTACACTGTTGGTGGGACTGTTAATTAGTTCAGCCATCCTGGAAAGCAATATAGAAAACTATTTAGAAAAAAAAATTTAGAAAACTAAAAATAGATCAACCATATAATTCAGCTATACCACTTCTGGGAATATGCCCAAAGGAAGATAAGTCATCAAATCACAGGCACACCTATACTTCTCTATTTAATGAAGCACTCTTCACAATTGCAAGGGTATGGGACCAACCAAGATGTTCATCAACAGAGGAATGGATTGAAAAATTGTGGTATATATACATAATGGAATATTACTCAGCAGTAAAGAAGAATGAAATTGTATCATTTTCAGCAAAATGGATGGAGCTGGAGAACATAATTTAAATGAATTAACCCAGACTCAAAAAAAAAAAAA
>VMDO01035399.1:0-16123 GCA_007922755.1 Pedetes capensis | reverse complement strand
TTTAGGAAATGAAGAGCTAGCAAATGAGAATCCAATTGCTAGGTCTCTTTCAATAATCATTTACTTATATTTTGAAATAACTTAACACCAGAACACTCCCATAACAGAAACCTATCTATGCTGGCCTCGTTTTGTTGCAGTTGCTGTTTTTAACGAAAGTATAGTCTAAATGCAAAAGTCAAGTTCTGGTAAATTGATAAACCCAAAGGTGGATACTCTCCCTGACAAAATATTTGTAATAGTTTATTATTAAGTAGAAATTATCATAAAGTATTTTAAACATTTTAAATGTATTTATTGAATTGTACACATCATAGATGAAGACATTGTCATACTAATGAATGACTGAGCTGATTCTGATTCTTGATTAAACTGATTTAATCTTGACAGCTCTGCTCTATAGCCTGTTTTATCCCAGTTTTTTATTGTGCAGTACATATCTTTTTCACACTCTGCGCTTCAACTCTTAGACTACCTGTAACACCCAAGAAGAGTCTATAGTAAGATACAGTGTGCTCACAAATAGCATGTGTCTAGGAAATACTTTAATTGGGTCACTGACAGTCAAAGTACAACAAAGTTGTTTTTCCTCACAGGTTTCCCACATCATACCCATTGGAGAAGAGGTAACAATTTAAGGACACTTTAAAACTACCTTTATCTCCTGATTTTGCCCTTGTGTGAGACTATGACTAAACCCCTTTATAGCTTCTAGCTTAATACGAGCTCACAAAGATGGCACCATTTTGAATTATCCGTGTCAGAAAGCCCCACAATTCCTTGCATATGAACAGATTCCAGATTGCCACAGTAGCAAGGTAAGACTGAGGCCTGGGGACGATGAGGAGAAAGCGTGCAAGATGTAGCATTGAATCCACGAGCCATGTTCTTAATCATACACCGCTCTCCAAGTAGGTTCTTCAAGAAGTCAAAAACAGGAAAAGAAGCCAAGCAGCCAAGTGTCTTAGATATTTAACATTGTGAATGGAAAACACCATTTATCAAGGGCCTATGCCATGTACTACACACCACACACATGCACACGATTTTATTATGTTTTAATTTGAATTAACAGATAGGAAAATATAGTCACTAGGACAGAGTAAGGATTCAAACTCATTCAGAAGCACTCTACTGCTCCTTTGGAAAAGTCAAAATATGGTCAAAGAAAGGCAGAGAGGGAGCGTCCACCGTGTGACAGAGAGTAAAAGAGACACACTCTTACTTTTGGAAAGCGAAATAAACTGCACATGAAACATTCCATCTTTATTACTAGTCATGTGGCACTGAGGTTTAAAATTGCTTTCACTCATATAAGACTAACAAATTGTATAAAAAGTGCATAGCTTCTGTATATTCTGTTCTTAGGTACAATTTAAATAGTCAAAACTGGTACAGCTAGACTATTTAATCCATGTAGAGAGTTTACACTTCAAATAATATGCGCAAGAACATCCTTGAACTGTTGGGTGGAACTGTGCCTGCTTCTGTCTGGAGTGCTACTTCCATCTTGCATTTGCTCTGTCAGACCTGCAGAACAGCAATCCCAGGTGGTCACGCACATTTCAAGTTACTGCAAATGTGTTCAGTCAGAATGCTTTCAAATAGTGAGGAAACAACCCTGAAATAGTCACTGGCATCGTTTTGGCTCTTGTCATTAGTGTTTACCCTAGAAAAGGTCCACACTTCCATGGTGTGCCTAAATAAATGTTAAATTTAACTATGTTTTCTTTATTTCTACTCATAGCACTGCATGGCAGCTTAAAATCATTATGTTCAATCTGCTCTTCTCCTTCCCTGATCTGAAACTTTTTTCCTTAGAAACTTCTGGCCTCATTTCACTGTACCTGACTGTGACAGTCACACCAACTCCTGCTTCTTCCCTGGCCGCTGGCATTCAAACCATTTGCCTGATCCTATCAGTCTTCTGCCAAACTATCACCGGACCTTCTCTAGACTCTGTCATCATCTGTCCTTGTCTGCTAGATCTGAATTTAGGTCCCATCATCCTCTGCCTGGAATATTCTGCTCTCAGTGCCCTTCTGCCCTTCCCCAGTTCAGTACTTTCGCCACATTGCCACTAGACTACTACTTATAAAATTAAAATTAATCACATCACATCTTTCTTGGACACTTCTCATGATCCCCTTGGTTTTCGTAACACATTTCTATGTATGGCACACGGTTAGTTCTGCAACCTGGCCTAATTCCACACCCAGTCTTGCTCCCATTACAATTACCTTTAAGTGATGGCAAGTTACATATCCCATCTTAAGTGTGCTATATTGTCAGTATACTGTCAGTGCTATACAGTCAGTACCATACTTCTGAGCCTTGTGTTTCATTCTCAGCTTCTTTTTCTCTGTCTGAATGGAGATGAAGTCTTTGGCTACCCTAGACCTAACTGGTTTCTCCTATATAGATCCTACAGTTTGCACATGTATGGCAATTACCACACTCAACTGTTATGACTTGTGTGTCTGTGGTTCATGGACACTGATTACTGGACTGGGCTGCCTGAAGAAAACGTTTAAATTTAGTAATCCTTTCATCCTGTAAAACTAGCAGGATACCCTGCCTTAGCAAATAATTCCATAAACATGTTAACTAAATTAGAATGCAATTCTACTATAATATATTTCGGTGTATCAAAACCTCTGACTTCACAAAAAGCACATGACTCTTCCTTTAAAAACAATCTACAACTCGAACCAGTTTTATGTAAAATGTAAATTAAAAATTCTATTTACATGTAAATATAGGAAATACTTTCCCAGGAACAGCTTTCCAACTACACATAAGGCAAAAGGGATCACCTAGGTCTACAAACTGTTACAATATATAATGACTATTTTAAAAAGAGCAGCTGAGGTTTAGCTCAGTTGGTAGAGTGCTTACTCTGTGCACTCAGAGGCTGTGGGTTCAATCCTTGGTAACACAAAAGCAGGAGAAGGACCTGCCAGCCCACGCAGAAATAATCCCAAAACCATCAGCCATCAACAATCCTATGAATAGCAGAGAAGCACTGACATACAGCCAGACATAGCATAGTGTTGGATAGGGTTTTCTGTTGTATATAGGGTCGCTATGAGATGAATCCAACGCAACAGCACCTAACAACATTTAAGAGAGCATCCTTTCTTTTTAGGAATAACAGCAAATCTGACTATTAAGTATGTGTAAAACCTGCAAGGGTAATTAAGATTTATGAGGCAGAAGAGAAGTTCTTAAGAGGAATATGGCTGAAAATCATTAAGTCCAGGATATAGTAATTTGTGATGAAGGAAAACTGTACCAGGAGTATATGTGTGTGTTGGATATACAGGTGATCACGAAACCACCAATTTTCTATGTTGCTTGTTTCATGGAATGATTTCCCTTGAGATGTCAGGGAGTTGTATTCTCAAATAGGAGTCAGTCCTCCAGAACCTAGCAACTCTACTTTCCAATCAGAGGATACAGAAATTAAGAAAATAAACCTTGAACATTATAGTTATGCTACATGGTATCAAGACAAGGTGATGCTTGGGAAAAAAAGAAAAAAAAAAAAAAAAAAAAGGCAAAGCTCCACTATGAACACAACAGTGTCTTAGCCTCGCCTGGGGGTAGGAGGTGCGGTGCGGGGAGAAGAGACCTGGTTTATTCAAGGTCCTATTTAAGCCTCAGGTCAGAAAAGCCCAGGAAATTACATTCCTATTCCCATCACTACACATTCCTCTGTCCCCAAGTCTATTTCCAACTCTAACCTCCAGATCCAGATTTTAGAAAAGGTGAAAAGGAGGAAGGAGAAATGTCCTAGAGGGGCTTGAATACTGAAGGGTTAGAGTTAGTATTTACACACTAGGTATGAAATGTTGTGCCCTAATTTTACCCCCAAAAGTAAAACAAAGCTGGGGAGGTACCTTAGTCATAGACCACTTGCCTACCATGCACAAGGCACTGGGTTTGATGCCTAGTACTAACAAAAAAAAAAAAAAAAAAAAAAAAAAAAAAAAAAAAAAAAAAAAAAAAAAAAAAAAAAAAAAAAAAAAAAAAAAACCAAGACTATTTTATACAAATTGTTTTCTGAAAAGATATTCATACCGTAATATTCAGTATTACTCATACAAGAGATGGACACTTGGATTTTTACCATGTTTGCTATTTTAAAAACAATCTTACCTAAAATATCTGTCTGTATGTATACATATATTTACATATCTATACATATATATGTACATATATGTATGTGTGTGTGCATATATATATATATGGAGAGAGAGAGACAGACAGACAGAGAGAGACAGAGAGAGACAGAGAGGGAGGGGAGGGAGGGAGGGGAGGGAGGGAGGGAGGGAGAGAGAGAGAGAGGAGGCTTTTACCATGTATAATTTTTTCTCCTCCATAGGAGAGAATCCCTCAAAAGCCAAAGGGGACATGAACATTTTAAAGGAGGTTTTCATACCTGTCCAAGTGTTTTCCAAAAAATTATGCAAATTTATACTGCCAACCAGAATTTATATATGTATCCTAGATTCTTACTATGCTATTTGCTAAAAAATAAAACAAGGTGTGTGTGCATGTGAGGACGCATGTGATTCTGAATTAAGATTGAGCAAGTTGTGTTTGGCACCTAGTTTAAAGGACCTTTGTCCTTTAAAAGTGTGTCAGTAGCAATGTGTAGTAGAAATTTAGTGTCAACGAAAAATGAACATTTCGCTTACAAAATGAGAAGAAAAATTGATTTGGGAAGTGTAAGAGTACTTTAATTACCAGCATTTACTATGACTGTTTGCTGTTTACTGCTAACTGGTCAAGTGTACAACTATGTGTGTCAAGTGAAGGTTACTGCCTATGTATTATACAGGAAAGTATGTGCCTACTTGCACTTCTATAGCTAATCATCCACACATAAAACTTGGAAGAGAAACGGAAGGTGGACCTGCCAGATCCTGAGCTCTTTTCACTCCCGTTCTTCATGGCTAGAGGTTCATTACTGATTGCCAGTTTATCCTGAACCCACTCCGCTGTTATAGTCTGTTCATAAATGGCACCGGAGGGGAGGTATTTAGGAAGGAATGGTTACCTAGCCCTGTTACCTTCATTTGAGAAAATAGAAACTGCACTGTCATATGATCACTTACATTTTATTAACCATTACAGAAACTAAAAGAAAACTGTTAAGTGAGAAAAATCAAAGAATGAACTACATGGTGTTATAGACGCATAATGTTATACATATTCAGATTTTGTGCCTATTATGATTGTGTTTTCTGAGCTAAAAGTAATATATGGTTATGATGAGTGACCTTATTATAAACAAATACAGGCTGAATCTTCCTTATCTGAAATGCTTGGGACCAGATGTGCTTCAGACTTTGGATTTTGGAATGTTTGCATATTCATAAGGAGATATCTATCTTGGGGATGTTTGCATATTCATAAGGAGATATCTATCTTGGGGATTTTGAAACAAAATGTATTTATAGTTCAGATGCACCACATGTGCATAGACTGAAGGTAATTCTAAACAATACTGCAGTGTCTCCATTGTAACTGAGACTTTCACATGTGGTCACATATAGAACGGTCCACTTGTGTCATATTAGTATGCAAGAGTTTTGGATTCTGGAGCATTTTGGATTTCAGATTTTCAGATTACAGATGCTCAACCTCTACAACATTTAAAGTAATAAGTGTCATGTCAGAAAAAGCGGTGTGGTGCAAGGCTTATCTCCAGGGAGATGTGATACCTTTTAATAAGGTTAGAAAAATCAACAGTGAAGGAAGGTGGGGTGCAGGAGATAGGAGATCTTTCATGAACCAACATATATCATCACCTCCAAATAAATGGTGAGTATATGCAAGGTGAGCCTTCCATGAGGTTTTTCTTTTTAAGTAACAGTATTCAAAATCACAATCCAGAAAATAACTCATTTTAGTAGCAAGGACATTTTGTTTTTGAAATGTCCAGTTAGTCTTTCAATCATAAGGCAACTGTTTCATGGCTTCCAATAGCCAAATACATCATCAACCAAGAAGTTATGGAGCTCTTAAATATACGAAATGACAGGTGAATCTAATATACAAGTCTCCTCCAAACCAAATACACAATTTAAGCAAAACAAAATCACATCTTAGAGAAAGTAACAAAAAAGATGAGTGCTAGATGGTAACTAAGAGGAACAATGTCTTCAGAAAATAAACTCAAACTGAGTAACTACAGGAATCACAGGTGATGCAGAAGAGGGGGTAGAAAAGTGGGAAATTTGAAAGGGCCAAACCAGCTTAGCTCTGGTATAACTAACAGTGTATAGGTTCTAGCTTAGAACACAGCATGTCCCTCTACGTACTTATCTGCATATGGTTTCAAGATGAGTTACTAGGGCAATCAAATTAATGCCCTTGGGTGAACACTAATTAAAGGAAGAACACTGAATCAAATCAATTGTTACTTAACAGTATCGTATGTCAAAAACTCTCAATTATCAAGTCATCCTGAAAGGGAACAAATACTTCTATTTCTTAGGGAATGTATGTTGAACATGGGTCTGCTGCGTAGAAGTGCAGAATGGTGAGAAACAAATTAATCTGTTTAGGGTGAACTTTCTAGAGATAAAATTAAGAAAATGAAAAGTTACAAGACTTCATAAAAACTCAGTGATAAATAATACTTTTAATTAATTTTGATGTGTCAGGGCATGGCTTATTTAAAATAGGTAAGTCTATATTAAATAGTTGAAGCTGAATATCTCAATGCAATCCCTTTTCAACAAGCAACAAAATTAACAAATGAGGAAAATTAATCCCTGCAAAGGTATGTAACTTGAGAGATGAGGGACTTTTAACAAATAGTATCCTCTAGTACTAAAAATATTACACAACATTGAAGACTAAAATAATAATTTTATTCCCTCTACAGATGGGTATCATAGTCAACAGTAAACACTGTTTGCAGAAAACAAATATTAAAAGTTGTTACTGAAAACTATATTTCTAAACCACCTATTTATCAAAACAGAAGGTGCTTCTGAATTTTCTGACTGAGAGCCTTCAGATACTGCCATAGTTGAAGATATTTTATTTTCTCTTTGGTTGTCTTCACAAACCAGATCTTTGGACATCTTTGCACAGAGCCTTTCTTTGCCCTATCCCCCAAACCAATTCAGTTCTCTTTTGTAGGGAAGGCAGTAAATAGAGTTAAAATACTATTCAAGCCAGATGTGGAGGCTCACACCTGTAATCCCAATGACTTGGGAGCTGGAGGCAGCCTGTGTCATTAAGCAAGACCTTATCTCAAATAAAAAGTAAAAAATTTGGGCTGAAGGAGAGGGGTACAAATCAGTGGCAAAACATTTGTTCAAAAAAGAAAAAAATGGGGGGAAAAAAACCACTGGGCGGAAGCCTGGATTCAACCTCCCAGTACCGAAAAAAATGAAATCAAAACAAAAACAGTAACAAAATATTATTCTTTTGCATTGTTTTAAATCTTTCAAGAGAAATATTTATAACTCAAAAGCAATTTATATCATATTTCTTATATAATGACTAGTTCTCAACAAGGACTCCCTGTAAGTTATGGTGCTCAATACAGTTAATTCCCAAAACTAGTCCAGAGAAGGAATTAATGGACCAAGTGATTCAAAATTAGAATGTATTACAAAAATGGCCATCTTTATGTACAAGTACAGATCAGCGCCAATAAAGGGCTTTTGCAATACCTGGCAAATGCACAGGTCTACGGCCACTCTGGGAATCTGTTATGGATGAGATTCTGAACCCTGTCTTGAGTTCACAGAACAACAGAATTCTTAAACACGCTACTGTCACCTGCTTCTGGAAGTAATTTCAAATGAATCATCTCATAGCATCATTTACAACGAAAACATGCCTCGCCACTCCTGAGAAACTTTGCTACAAATACAAACCCATCACTTTTAGTAGTTCCTCTACAAGAGCTATTGTCACACTCCAAATCACAGTAAGTGTGCCATTTCCAGCTTTCTGCTTTATCCTAAACAGTTACTAATTATAATTCTTCTTTCTAGATATTGTGAACACGTTACACACTTGATGCCATTTTTCTTGTCAATTTCTATTTATCCTATAATGAATATAGACCAGTGGCTTTCAGACTTTACTAGGCCTGTGAACTGCCTAGGGCCTTTGTAAAATGCAGATTCTTGGGCCCCATTTCACATTACCCTAAGTGTCCTGATGCAGGTGGTCAGAGAACCAGACATTAGAACTCCATTATAGGCAGTTCTTAAATTGGATAACAAGTCGCATTTCTAAGAAAAACTGCCGTAAGTCAACTCATCATCAGTACAGTCTGATTCTCACCCATAAATCATAATGTAAACAGGAAGTTACAATTTTTACCAAGGGATTCTTCCCATCTTTAAAGATGTTATTTAATATTGTAGTTCTTCACCAATACATTGAAAGCATAAAACTTTCTAAACATAAAATGTACACTTAAAAATGCAATCAATAATTATAATGGAAATCAGCTTATTACACAAAGGTTTAAAAATATTCTTGATTTTAACTGCAACTTAAAAGATCTTAAGACATCACAGAATTTAGAAGGGTTTTCTTCAAGAACATAAACAACTTCAAGGAGATTTTTGATAGTATTTAATTAGTGGATACTCTTTCAGAAATTAAACCAGATTATTATTTTACTGCCCCCTTTTTTTCCTTACTATATTTTCTCGTATGAACATAGAATAGCAATTTGTAGCTTTCTATATGGAAACAAGAAAATCTGAGTGCTCATTAACACACTCACCTCATCTTGCCCTATTTGCCCTAAACACACTGCTCAATTGTTCTACTGTTTCTGACCTCCAAAAACAATAATGTCACATGGGTCAACCTAAATACTTTATCTTTACAATACAGCAATAAGCCTTTATAGTATATCCCATCTACCAACCCTTCACAATGCTTTCTTCTTGTTTGCCCCAAAGTGCAAAGCTCTGGGTTAAAAAGTGGTCAGATTCCAAAATGCTTCAAAAAGCACAGTGTCTGTTTTGACCTAACAAATCCTTTCCAGTTTAGCCGGCCATAATGTGTACCTTCCCGACATGTTTACACATTACGTTCCATAACACTTTCTGGGCTCACGCTTTTTCGCTTTTTCACTTCTTTAATCGTTTTACCTTCTTCACAGTCTTTGGAAATCCTCTTTTTGATCTGCCTTCTATATTAGTTCAAACAAAACAAGACCTATGAATTTCAGAGATTCCTGACAAATTATTCTCTGCTGGACAGTTAGTTTAGTTTCTTATCTCTTTCCTTTCCTGCCCTTCCTTGTTGGACATCATCACCTTCGTGATTCAGAGAGCAAAAATAACTCTTAGGAATAAAACACCCAGCCAACCGAAATGCTCAGAACTGGAGTTTATCTTAGAATATCTCAGTAAGCAATGGGATCTGCAATCCAAGGCCATGTTTGTGCTCCCTATCAAGGAAAGGACAACTACTTGCCCTATAATGGCTAAGTCAGTCTCAAAACTATAAATTCAAGGCTCAATGACCTCTAAGTTTAGACATCCATTCTGTCCTACAAGCTTAGGCCTCTATTTGGTCCTTTTCTCCTCTCTCATATGCAACTATCAAAATTGTCTTTTCTATGCCATCCCACAACTTACTATTAAAACAATACAGTAACTGTAAGATATCATTTCTGAACTTCAGTCTGTAGATTGGTAGCTGTCATCCATGTCATGCTAATAATGTGCGCTGGCCACTACTATCATCTTTTTCGTCATCTTACGCCCAATACACACCCAACAGTCTTCTCTCTTCTACTTTTACAGTTTTTTCCTTGTTCCATTCACATTTTCTCTTGTACTTGTCTTTCTGTTCTATAACTGTACCTCTTTATCTAGAAAAGTTAGGTGATCACTAATCTACTTCATATTAATTGCAAATGACTTTCGATGATCTATACGTATAAAATCACCCTCAATACATTAATTGGTATTCAGATCAAAAATACATTTAATCAACAGGGATACTACTTATGAAAACATTCTGAAGAAACACTGTTAATTTAACTTTTGAAATTATAAGTCCACAATAGCATTTAACTGAGCATACTGGATATACATTATTGAGCTGATGGTATCTGAGACTTTGTATGTTCCTACTAAACAAGTGCCATAATCTCACTTCATACCAAATTATAAAAATGCCTTTTGAAAAGTGAAAGACAAATTGTTACAAATATTTGCCTAAGATGATTTCAACATATTTGAAAGAGTCAGAGAGTTAAACCATGCAATAAAACATAGCTTTAAAATGGCAGTCCAGACATTAAGAAAACATACAAAGTTCAACCGTTTGGACTGATACAAATTTCAAATGCATAGAAGATTATTTGGAGAATATTAAAATAATTTGCGGCCTACTGAGTTTATGAAAGTACTCACCTGACTCTTGCAAGTATCTATATACCAAGAAGTTGACCTCATCACTGCTTATACTCATCTTTATTCCCACTTAAACCATGAGGTCACAACACAGGATATAACCCTAAAAATAAAACAAAGTTAATTATTTTCTCAGTAAAATATTTTTAAACAAAACATAAACAATGTTGTAAAAAAAAAACATTCGTTTTTATTAAATGATGCAAAATGAAGGTTCTGCATAGCCTAATAATAGGCCCTAACAAAGTTATCCCCGTAGTTAAATGATTCTATAACCAAAACATGGCTGGTATTATTTTCTGCATGGTAAATTGCCAGCAAAAATGAATAAAAACTTATAAAAGAGCTTCAGCATTGTACTTAATGATTATACTAAATAGCATGAAAACTTGTTTCCTTTATTCTCCTTAACTAGAAAAATCAGCAAAAAATTAAAATTAAGAATTTTAGTTATTTAGGAAAAAAATCATTTTAGACCATTGGGTGGGGGAGAACCATAAATTATTTACTCTGGCTTTGTCTACATTATTTGCTGTGTGAACCTGTCGATCTCTAATGTGCAATGTTCAAGACTCAAGTATTTAGGTCTATATAAGACAGAGAGACTAGAATACAGTTCCCCAAACTCAAATGATTCTCTCTTACTGGATTTATTTAAACCTTGAACACACCACACATTTGTCACCTTGTCATGCTGTGGGGGCTTGCATGTTGCAGTGATGCTGAAAGCTATGTCACCAGTATTTCAGATACCAGCAAGGCCACCCATGGTGGACAGAGGCAGGTTTCAGCTAAGCTTCGAGACTAAGACTATGGAGAAGGATCTGGCAGCCCACTCCCAAAACAATTAGCAACAGAAAACCCTAAGAATAGCACGCAAGCACTGTCAAACATAGTGCTGGAAAATGAGTCCCTCAGGATGGAAGGCATTAAAGAAAGGACTGGGGAAGAGGTGCTTCCTCAAAGTAGAGTTGACCTTAAGGACAGAAATTGGTTAAAGGCCGTGGGACCTCCTTTTGCTGTGTGGCATGACTCCAAATGAGAAGAAACATAGTGTCTGCAACAATGGACTCAAGCATGAAACAATCGTGGGCATGACAGTGTTGAATAGTGTTTTGTTTTGTTGTACCTAGGGTTGCCATGAGTCGGATCTGACTCAGCAGCACCTAACAACAAACCACCTTGAACATGGGAGAAAAAGAGAGAAATGACTGAAGTATATCTAATTATCACATCACAAAAATAACCTAAAGATGAGGTCAGGAAACTTTTCTGTCAAGAGTCAAACATTAATTTTTTAGGTTTTTCTAGCAATACGGTCTGTTAGAACTACTCAGCTTTGTCATACGGTGCAAAAGCAGCAATATATAAAACAAATGAGTGTAGTTGTGTTCCAGTAAAACTTTACTTAAGACTGCAATTTGAATTGCATAGTAATTGTAGTACATTAAATACCAGTCTTCTTTTGAATTTTTCCCCAAGCACTTAAAAATGTAAAAATCCTTCTTTGCTTATCCTTATGAAATAGTAGGCTAGATTTGGCCCACACACTACAGTCTGCTGATTTCCCATTAAAAAACTATATACTGGCATCTGTTCAGAATAATGGGGGCCTACCATTGTGAATCTAGGCTGGCTTGCTACATCCTGGGTCTCTTTACACTGTATGGCTCTCTCAGGTGCCACACTTTGCAGATTGTGAACCGGCAGAGATGCTCCAGGGGAGTCACAGCCTTACCTGCCACAGGCACCTCTGTTCTGCTCCCCTCGGCTAGGAAGGTCAAACTTCCAGTTACTCATATTACTTTGGGGTGATGATCTAAACAAGTGCTAATTAGATATCAGGGGATAAACAAAAAAGAAACACTACAAAGAAAAGCATGCTCTATAGTACTTGCTTCTGACCAATGTGCTTCTTTCACTCAGAACTAGGACTGGGCACTTGTGGGTATCAGGTGCAATGACAGGCAGTGAAGGCATGTATAAACAAAGCAGACCATGGCCAGACCTTATGAGCTTCCAGGATGATGGGAAGAAGGAAAACCTAGATAACATAAAGGACAGAAAATGTGGACAGCATACAACCTATGGCTGAGGGAGAGAACAGGCAAAGGTGTAACTGCAGGTGGCTAACAGGCTTCTGTAACTGGTGCAGTGTTGGAAGATCTAATTTCCTCTGTAATTCAAATGTTGTGAAGTACATCTAATTACCTTTGTATACTACTTATTAATTTGAATGTTGGTGCAAACAAAGGGAATATTCGCACTTACTGAGTATGTGCTATACTAAGTATAGGACCAAACCTTGAACACACCATTTAGTTCCTGTTCAGTACTATCTTCCTCATTTTAATGTGACAACACTGATATGAGAACAGCATTACTATATACAGATTTATACATTCAGAAATGTTATTCAGATACTAAACTTTAATGACTTCCATCAGTGCAGGGAGAAAAAATACACATAAAGATTCTGAGCACAAGAAGTTCCTGTTGCAAATTCCAAGTCATGACATATGTTCAAGTCCCCATGTGCAGTACAGGCTATGGTTGTATGGTTTATATGGACCAGGGTGCACATAAATGACACCCTACATGATTAGCCAGACTGATGTCACACAAGGACCTCTACCACTGTAACTAAGTAACAGCTTTTATACACACAGAATCATCTACTAAATTTATTCTGGTTATTGGGTTTGTGCTCTTAACTTTCTGGGAAGCAAAGTAACAGTTCATCTGCTGCCATGGTGCTCTGTGGGTTAATGCTGAGAACTTTACCAAAATGTCTTTCTGAAACCAAGACTTACTATGACAATACCATCTCTTTAAAAGGTATAATAAGCTCACCATATTAATTACAAACTTAATCTATCATAGTAACAAAGGGGGGGCCATTTAGTGATTCACCTCAGGATGTGGCTATATTTGCAGACAGAGCCTTTAAAGAAATCATTAAGTAAACCAGGCGCAGTGGCACACATGTACCCAGCAGCTCAGGAGGCAGAGACAGGAGGATCGCAAGTTCAAGAGCAGAGGCAATCTGCGTAACTTAGTGAGACCCTGTCTCAAAAAGTGAAAAAATGGGCTGGGGTGCAGCTCAGTGGTCTAGCATTCGCAAAGCATGCAAGTGCGAGGCCCTGGGTTCAACCCCCTGTACCGTTAAAAAAAAAAAAAAAGTAAGTTAAAATGAGGCCATTAGGTGTACCCTAAACCAACATGGCTCACACCTTTTAAGGAGAGATACATGGAGAACATATGTGCACAAAGAAGTCACATGAGGACACAGAAGGCTGCCTTCTGCAAGCCAAGGAGAGAAGCCTCCAAAAAAACACCGACACTACCCACCCCTTCACCTTGGGTGTCTATCCCTCCAGAACTGTAAGAAAACAGATTTGTGTTGTGTCAGCCACCCAGTCTCTGGTGTTTTATGGCAGCCCCTAGTAAATACAAAATATTCATCATCACAATTTTTTTGAGCTGAGGTCTGATCTCATGCATGTCCTCAGGTGATGCTCCTGCCTCAGCCTCCAGAGAGGCTGAAACTATGGGTGTGCCCTACCATGCCTGGCTTCATCATCAAAAATTCTTAAATCTCTGTTTAATCATTTGATGCCTTTAAATTTAAAAACTCACCATTGTTTGAGTCTACCTTTTGAAAAACTAGACTCTACCATTAGCAACCTATGTTTCAGGCATTACTGAAGATGATGAGATGAACATGGTATAATCAACATTTGTCATCACCTGCCCACCAATGAATGTCCCATTCTCCTCGGTGAAACACCCAGGAACAGCACCAAAAATACTTCCCATTAATTTACACCTCATAAAAATATTAGAATCCCACCAATGTAAGTTAACACCACTTTTGTGCATGTAAAATATGGTACGTTGAAGGCACATCTTCTGAAACATAGCTTGACAAAAAGAACTAAGTATATTATTGGACTAAATGAAATTCTACTTAGTAAAATACATTTGTAAATTGTAAAGCAAAAGCGACATTAAGACTTAGGTATAATCTGACATCTCGAGAAAATGAAATGGATATTTCAGCTTATTTTAATACAATAACTAATCAAATAAAAATAAATGAGAAAACCCAGTCCAATAAAATCAAATCACTTGACTTCTTAAAAACCACCAATGATACTGTATTTACTTTTTTATTATTCGCCCTGAAATCTATAACTATTGTTGATCTGCTTATATTCCCATGACTACCTGTAACATTAAGTTCAAAAAGACTCAAAGTGTATACTTCCTTAAAATAAGAACTCTTCCCCTCTTAAAATTAGGATAAATGCTGTTTACATTATATTTTAATAGACGATCCTAAGAAATATTCTTTTTAGTACTAAAAGGAAGAAAATATCCTTTGAAAGTAATTTGTTGTACATCTTGTTACTTATTACATCTTTTATAATTTGAATATAATATCCTAGTGAGAAACACTATAATGTCTCCACACACAACAGAAATACAAGTTTAAAAAAAAACAAAAAAACAGGTAGACAAGTTAGTTTATGAATGGACATCAGCATGCACCGGCAGTGACTTCACCTTCCAATTTCAACCCATTAGCACCTTTCAGATAAATTTCTTAAGAGCATGCTTGGCAATGTGTACATTGTACATAAAGGCTAGTTCACAGGCAATCTTTGTGATGAGGAGTTGCAGCTTTGCTCCGTTAACAGATTAATGGTTATCATAATTCCAAAGGTAGTGAATATTAAAAAATAAAGCATAATTATAAATCCAGAGGGATGAAATCATAAACCACTCCTCTTTCCCTACTTTTTTATATGTGGATCCAGTGCTCTCAGGGGGCCGAGATGACTTAGACAAGTGATGTCACTCTTCTGGGCCTCTGTTTCTTCACTTATAAAAAGAAAGAAACTGAATTTAGATGGCTTCCTCCCCTTCCACATTTCAGTAATTTGAGTTATAAGTTACAGGGTACCATGCATGAACTTTGCAGTCTCCTGGAGAGTATTAGACCACACAGTAAGTTTTAATAAAGCATTTTAACACACCTAACATACATTAGGTGATTTTAATAGGACTTTAATAGGATTTTATTTTTAATATCAGATGGACAGCTCCTGGAATTAGCCAAAGGGAAAATAATCCCTTCTCATTCAAACATATTTCCCTATCTATTGCACACAATGCTTACTAGGACCTACTATCCTTTACGAACACTGACATATGAAAATGATTCAGTAAATCAATTACTCATTAGTTAATTGAGACTGCTGGTGTCAATCATTTGTTTCAACCGTGATCTACACCAAGGTCCTGTAAACTACAGGCTGTGTGTCAAATCTGACCTGTCACCTATTTTTATACAGCCCAGAACATAAGAATGGTTTTCACAGAACACTTTTTTTAAACAAATAAAAACAAAACAAAAACAAAAAGCCAGAACACTGGCCATTGGTTTGATAATAGGGAATGCTAACTTGGAATCTCAATTAAGCAAACTTAAGCCATCTCAGGTGGATATTAGCTGAAAGCAGAGAATATCAAAAAGATGTCTATCTATGTTTTATTGACTACGCAAAAGCATTTGATTGTGTGGATCACAACAAATTATGGCTAACACTTCGGAAAATGGGAATACCAGAACACCTAATTGTGCTCATGAGAAATCTGTACATGAACCAGGAGGCAGTTGTTCGAATAGAACAAGG